>LOEQ01007207.1:9582-28230 GCA_001685075.1 Bramus lutescens | reverse complement strand
AGGCCAAGCAGTTTTCTTTATTAATTAACCAATGAAAGTAACACATAGAGAGATGACCCTCCTGCGTCATGTATGTGATATTTAAGAAGGCATTTGTCATGCTGTCATTCTGAACATGGTAGCATAGTGTTCCACGAGACAATTATCATACTTTTACAGCTAAATGAAACACAATCCCAGAGAAAAATCATATTGATAATATTACTTACATTGATTATTTTATTTGGAAGCAACATTTTAAAATAGATGACCCAAATTTGTGCACACCTGTCCATTTTGTATTGTTCTTTTTGTAACAATGACAACACCAAATGAGATAATTCTACAAGGCATTTGAAATCTAGTTCTATTAAATTATATAGTTGTGGTGGTTTGCCATTAATCCTCAAGTATGTCTTCTTGAGTAAGCTTATTTCTAGTATATGAAAATTAAATAATTACATTTTGTACAAAATTACAAAAGGTCTCCTGTGTCATGAATGATGATAAATGATGTTCCTATCTCCTTAAAAAGAAAATTGCCTGAGCTGTCAAAGTGGTTGGGTGGTAGGACACTTACATATACTGCTTGATGCTCTAATGTAAGTTCAGTTCACAGATCAAAGAGAGCTGGGGAGAGAGTAATAAAGAGAGAAAGGGGAAAGTGGTGAGAGAAGAAACATATGGGGAAAATGCAAAATATAGAAAATGAAGTAGAAGTAAGAAAAATGTAAGAAGCATAATTAAAACTTCTAAAGATTGCTCTTTACATGTGCTAAGAAAGCAAGGAAAAATACATGGTATCCTATTGTCCTTTGCTTTGATTAAATTAGTTAATTTCCTTTGCTGGTAGTCATTAATATAAAAGTTCTTAGTTCTTTGTTTTATGGAGTTCTAGAATTGATATAAATAGATGTCCTTATGACCTGGCTGAGAGAGTAATAATGAAAGTGCTTTTTATAGTGAATTTCCCTCCTTCCTTCTCTTTCTTATTAAGATAAAGATTCATTGCTTTTACTAAATAAATTTTAAAAAGAAAACATCTATTATTGATTTAAAACAAAAGAGAAGCTCCAAAAATTTTGTGTTCAAACATTTCTCCTTACAAAGAAGCTTGTGAAGAATTTAGAGCTAAATAAATGCTGCCTCAAACCAAGCAAGATAAAACATAAATCATTGCATTCAACCCGCTAACAAGTCTATCTGCTTTCTGAAATGACTGGGAGATGAAAGCAAGGAGCCTCATTTAAGAAGGCCCAGCGGATCCGTTCTGCATTTATATAGCTGTTATCAAAAGCAATTCATTTGGAGATCAAATAGACTGACAGATAGGCCAAGCAGGGGATCACCACTGCCTTCAGGCAGCCCAAAGCCAGGACTGCTTCTCAGTGCCTGCGATGATATTGGGTCTAGTCACTGCTATGTCTATTATGTTTCCCTGTTCTGCCAGCTGTACACGAGCATGGTCCCCTGGCATCCTTTCCCAGTCAAGCAACCTTGAGCACAGCAGTATTAAGAGCATGGTTTCTCCAAGTAGAATGAATGGAAACTTGCCTCCTTGGGATTGAGTGAGCAGACCTTGTTGATTTCAGCTCTGGATAGTGGTGATGACAAAGAGGAAATTAGAGACTTGTCAAAAGGCCATGGGCATCAGGATCTCTCCAGGACCAGTAGATTGTCATTCTCAGTTATCTGCAGACATGGGCACTGGAGAGCAGCAGGTGGTTTTGAAATAAGTCTGTGTGGGTGAGTGTTTCCAGAGATGCTTCAGGGAGATGAGTTCACCAGAGAAGAGGTAAGGTGCTCCAGTCCTCATGTAAACAGTACTTACTGGATTTTTAAAATCTCATGAAAGGATAGTATTAAGTACAGAAATCCAGTTAATACATTTATATTTTAAAAGATTTTTATGTTAAATTATGTATATGTGTCTGTGTCTGTATGTGAGTACATACACATAAATACAGAGAATACGTATTTACTTTAAAGTCATTCATTCAACCTCCATGTCCACTCTCATGTTAAATCACTATCGAGCAGAAAGCAAAAGTAACCTCTGCTCTCTTTCCCAGCTTTGGCCAAAACTTAGCACAACGGTGATGCATTAGTTTTTTTCCTGTCACTATAACTGAACACCATGACCAAGGAAAGGAGAAAGTTTACTTGGGCTTACTGTTCCAGAGAAATAGTCCAGAATGATGAAGAAGGTATGGCAGCAGGAGCCAGAGTGCAAGTCGGGTAAGATTATAAATCTTCAAAGTCCACCCACAGTGATTATTTTCCCCAGCAAGCTGAACCACATCTTCAAGCAATGCCACCAGCCAGGGATCAAGTTTTCAATACCTGAGCTTCTAGGAAATAGTCTTCTCCTTCAAACCACCACAACTGACTCATGTTGGGCTATGGGTGTTCCTTTGGGGACAGTCTTGACTATTGATTGGTGAGGGAAGGGCAGCACACTGTGATGGCCCCATTCTCTAGTTCACTTGTTTTGACAGCACAGGGGAGGAGAAAGCCAGCTGAGAGCAAGTGGGCACACAAGGATCCGCACATTTGTTCTCTCCCTGGTCTTGGCTCTGTGGTGATACTTAAAGTTCTTGCTTTGACTTCCCTACAATAATGTAATCTGAAGCAGAATTGTAAAACAAATAAACACTTTCTTTCATAAATTGTGTTCTGCCAGCTCTTTGTCACAACAACCAAACTGAAACCAGAGCATGTCCTTAGTCCTGTTCTCCTTGTCTCACCTCCATTTCTTCCTACTAAAACAAGGACACTGCCACTATGAGGATAGAGATACACTCTTGAGTCAGAGGAGCAGCAATTACATACAAATATTTCAGGATTTTTAGCTTACCAAAGTATAAGTGAATCAGATTTTAAGGTGACCAGTTCAGGCTGGTTTGCTGGGACTTTCAGGCATTTCCTAGTTTTAGTTGTGAAATTTCCATATTTGGAGAAATCCCTCTCTTTTAGAGAAAGCCAAGAAGATACCACAGGCACAAATGTACTCAGTTCAAAAATGTTACCAGTGTAAAACAACCATATTAATATAAGTTAAAGCAGAATTATAGTTACTTTTCTATTGCTGTGAAAAGACTCCATGACCAGGGAGCTTTGCAGAAGAAAACGTTTAATTGGGGGCTTGTTTTCAGAGAGTCATTACATTATCACCATGGTGGCATGGCAGCAGGTAGGTAGGCTTGACACTCTGACATTGGATGAGAGTTTACATCTGGTCCATAAGCAGAAGACAGAGAGAGTTGGGGATTGGGCTTTGGAAACCTTAGAGCCCACCTCAGTGAGACACCTCCTTCAAAAAGGCCACACCTCATAATCCTTCCTAAAGAGTCCACCAACTGAGAGCCAAACATTCAAATATATGAATTAACGCAGGCCATTCTCATTTATACTACCCCAGGCAGTGATTTTTTTTGCCTAGTCTTGCCCCACTCTCACACAAAAAGGCAAAGCAGACAAATATGATTATAAACACTAAAAAGCTTTTGTACAGCAGAAAACATGATGGTTATAGTGAAGACATCACTTGAGAATTTAAAAAATAATTCAAAATTAGGCATCTAAGAGTGGACTACTACAAGGAACTTAGAAAATTTGATTGCAAAATCAAATGATAATTTAATTAAAAATTAATGTTTTTTCAAAAACATATATGCAAATGGGTTGTGTTACAGATATATTGCAACCACTGATCCCAAGGATGATGGGAAAAATCACAGAAGAGGTTACAAAAGAATTGTAGGACCCATACAACCAGAATACCTGCTATTAGAGTTTTCCCTGGACATCATAGAAAAACATATGCCCATGAAGGCTCAACAATATGGTTGCCTGAACAAGACTGGCATTAATGATGATATCAGTTGACATGTCAATGTGGAGAGAGAAAATTCCACCTGGCCCTGTCTCTAGATGAAGAGATGCAGATAGTCAATGGCTGCTAGAAAGAGAATTTCTTCTAGGGACAAGCTCCCTCAATAATTGTCCAATCTCGGGCAGTCAGCTCACAGCACATGTACATACTAGCAATGCCAAATGGATTCAGCATGTTTTAAATTCATACATATATAGAAGTATAATATAATTAATGGAGTAATTATGAATTTGAAAGGAAGGCAGCGTGGAAGGAGTGGGGGGAGAAGTAGAAACAGGAAAAATGGACATGCGGTGATCATATATGAAGTTCTCAATATAAAATTTTGAAAAGCAATTATTCAAATGGATGTCTAGTGTGTGAAAAATTACTTGATGTAGCAAATCACCAAAATGTTGAAAACCAAACAAGGTATTTGGCTGAAATTATAGTATCACCGAAGTGGCAACTAAATGACAAATGCTGGGAGAGACACAGAAAATGGAGAACTCCCAGATGCTGTTGGTGTAGATGGTAACTCCCACCCTAGTACAGAAAGCAGTGCGTGAATTCCAAATAAATAAAAGTAAACCTGCCACCAAAAGCAAAACCTAGAGTTGTCGTATGGTTCCGTATCCATAGGAAATGATGTCTGCACAGCAGAAAGAAATCAGTTCTCTCGGGCTTTCTGCAGCAGTATTCACAAAGGTAAAACAGAGCATCGGTTCTACATTCCAGTCAACAAAGTGATGGATAAAGAAAATGTTATATGTACAATGGGATATTTTTCAGCCATGTACACAACACCTTGATATGTTTGGCAACATAGATGGACCCAGGGGGACACCAAATGCATATGCCAGGCATATAAAGAAAGATGTCACATATTATCATTCATAGATGGAAACTAAAATAGTTCACTTTACAGAAGTAGTGCAGAAGGTGTCATGACAAGCCAGGAAGGAGAGGGAAGAAAGGAAGGGAGAAGTTTTGATACTAAACAATAAAATGAAGTTACCCGCAAGGAATGTGTTAAAGTTCTTCAGTTATCATGTTGAATGTTGCTCACACTGAGTGACTATGTACTTATAAAGAGCTAGGAGAAAGCCAAACAGGAGGCACACACCTGGAACCTCAGCCCTTAGGAAGAGATGGAGGCTTTAGGATCAGGATTTCAAGCCCATTCTGGCCAAACAAGACTCTCAACAAAAACACAGACAAATAAAAAATAGTTGGAAGAGACTACTTCTAATTTTCTCAACATGAAAAAATTATAAAATGTCAGAGCAAAATCCTAATTACTCCAATTTAATCATCACCACACATATACATATATACAGTCATACAGTTTTTAGGTGCCGACTTAAGATCAATCAATCAATAAAAGAAATTATTGAGGAAATGAGGTAAGGTCTTTTAATGGTTCAACACACTGAATGAAAATCTGTTGAAATTTTCTCGTGGGTGTCGCATAATTTGATGGTTAAAGTTCCTATTAGTAACCTATTTCTAAATGATGTATTTGTTGTACAAAAATTTTCCCTGTTTAATATTCCAGAATACTGCAAAAATATGTTTTATTCTTGTATTAAAAAATTAAGGTTGCCCCTGCCTTACTCCTCAGCACCTGCAGCAGACAGAACTGCCCCTGCCCCTCAGCTGCTGCAGCTCTCGAAAGAGTGAGACCTGCACCTTGCCTGAACAACACAGTAGAGCTGCTCCTGGTATTGTGGATGTGGACGAGCTGCTCTGTGAGGACCTGAGAGCAAGAGAACTGGGCTCACCCATTGTTGCTTGTTGTATTATGTGAGTAAGCTGGAGCAATGCTGCCCTGGTGGTGAGAATGAGGGAGAGCGGGCTGACAAACTCAGCTACCACCCAGGCCCAGAACCAGACCTATGAGTTAACCCCACCCTCAACATCCATCCCATCCATGATCTGCTGGAGCACTTGAAGTGGCCGGTCTTGCAGATCCAAAGCTGCAGGATCTCCATCACACAGGGCAACAACAGGATATCCAAGAGGTGTTCCAGTGAGGACTCAGTGCCAATAATGCAGAGAAAGCCAGAGGCATCAAACCAGACCAATGACTCATTGCAATGACCACTTGCAAGTAAAAATGTTTGGACAAAGCTGGGCTGTGGTGGCGCACGCCTTTAATCCCAGTACTCGGGAGGAAGAGGCAGGCGGATCTCTGTGAGTTCGAAGCCAGCCTGGTGTACAAGAGCTAGTTCCAGGACAGGCTCCAAAGTTACAGAAAAACCCTGTCTCGAAAAACCAAAAAAGAAAAAAAAAAGTGTGGACAAAATGGTGTGCCGTGTGACTCACTGTGTCACTCTACCACTTCCATGACAAGATTGTTTTCTTTTATATTTTCTTTTATTTTATTTTTAGGGGGAGAAGTTGCAAGGGCAGAGGGTAAACACAAATGAATGAGGAGATGACTGGGATCAGAATGTTTGATGTGAGATCCACAAACAGTCAATACAAATCTAAAAATAACATAGTGTAGTATAGTAAAATACATTTAAATGATTTTTAAATTTTTTTCTCCATGCTATATTTATAATGTTTATTGAAATTAAGTAGACTGTGAATGACATTTTTTAAACTGCATTGGTGGTTTAATTATTGAAAAAAAATGTTTTTCATCAAAAATGCAATAGGTATGCTTTTTGTTTTTTAAGTAAATCATATACATATATATACCCCCAAGTTAAGAATTACTTTTTATCCAGACATCACCTGTCAAAACCACATAGCATTGTCAGTCATTGTACATGCATTCATATCCCAAATGAAGCATCTATGTTTCTAATACCATTGGAAGGCAATGCATCAGAATTAAGATCTATATTATCTCTAAGAGAAGGCAGCTTGGAGATAAATGTTCCAATGGTCCTAGCTTCAAAGCACTGAACCATTTATTCTCCAGATATGCACCCCTTCATGGCTACGGAAGACTGCACATGACAGCTAGAGACAGCCTCGTTTCCCCTGTCCCTTCCTTCTGTCCTTTGCCCCTCAAACCTCCCCTTTTCTCTTTTTCAGTTCCTTCTTTAAATGTTTGTTTTGGAGATATGCTTTTCACTGGGATTAATGCAGGGTTTGCATTTAAAATTTTCATTTACTAAACAGCAAAATATTTTACTAGAAGGGAACAGTATTAAGGAGAAATGATTTTTCCATCTGCCCCGAGGCCTGGCATAGACAGGATTTGATTTGCTATGTTCGGCTGGAATCTGGATTGATACACAGAGATGAGAGAAGGTGTTTAATAAAATTTACATTTCATTTTCTCACTTGACACCCGTCTCCTGTCACTCATGAAACAGATGGGAGCGCTGCAAATAACTTTTGTCAGAATCTAGTTGGGGAAACAGACTGAAATGAGAAGTCAGAAGAGAAGAAAAATTGCCATGGTTTTCATCTTGTGATTTCAGTCATGGAAACAAACCCTCCGAGTCTTGAGATCTGATACTAGGTCCCTTTCACACTAGAGGGAGCTAGGTGAAGCCTCTGGAAGCATACATGAATCCGCCATACTCAGGAAGGGAACCTGTGAATTGAAATGGGAGTTTAAGCATCTAGAGGAAAAATGTGATTTCTACCAGCTAAAAAAAAGACATCAAGAGACAGGAGCAAAAACAAAAAATACACCGTTCTCCCCTTTGCTCAGAGAAATTAGTCTCTAATAATTTTCTATTTTTGCAGCTGTTGACCAAAAATAGTATCCATTTATTAGATCTTGGTTCTGCAGGCCTGAAAGCCAGATGTCTTAAGTGGGTCAATTTTTTTATTAAAGTCTTAACCTGAACTTATACCTGGACCTTCTTGAGGAAGAATCAGTTTCCAGACTCATTCATTCATGCAGATGGCAAAACGAACTGCCTTGCACAGTGAGAACCACCACCTCTGTTTGCATCCTGGCTTCCTTCTTAAGACCACTCTTGGTTACCAGAAGTCAAAAGCATCCTCTTCCAGGCATCCTCCACCTTTAAAATACTAGTGATCCACAGAAATATCCCTACCTATTTATAATAAATTCTTCCTTCACTTAATGTGATGAACAAAAGGAAGAACCTAGAAAGGTTTAGGAAACAGCTTGTGTTAGCTCTAAAGGATAATTTGAGTTGTTCATGCATATGTACCGTGTGCACAAACACACTCAGATCATGTCATTCAGTAGATTGCCTAGATTGGACATGCACATGGCAAGTGAGCAGGCACGTTTAGTGATCCATGGACTCCTTGCCATGTGAAAGTCTGCCTGGGGATGAATGGTATGAGGTCACCCAGGAACATGGTGTCTGTGGAGAAGCACCCATGGATTAGATCTGCAGACATTACTGACAGTTGTCATTAATTTCTGATCCATGTGTTGACACAGGAAAATTTGGGTTGCTTACTCCAGTATCTTGGAGTGTGTAAGTAAGAGAAGAGAACTAGCATTTAGCTGTAGACGAAAACTGCTCATTTGTTTCCCGGCTGCCCAGACCTGAATAATAACAAAGCAACCATATCAATTACAATACTGCTTAGCCTATCAGCTAGGGCTTCTTATTAACTAACCCTTACATCTTAAATTAACTCATTTCTATTATTTTATATTTTACCACAAGGCTCGTGGTTTACTACTAAGATTCCAGTAGGTGGGCATCTATCTTCTTCAGTGGCTGCATGGTATCTCTCTGACTCTGCCTTCTTTTCTCCTTTATCTCGGGTTGGAATTCCTGCCTTGCTCTATTCTGTGTGGCCATGGGCCCAAAGAAGCTTCTTGATTAACCAATGGTAATAAAACATATTCACATCATACAGAGAGGAATCCCACATCACTTCCCATTCTCTGTCTAAATAAAAAGGAAATCCTGGAAGACTGCCTTACTTTTAGGCAAGTTCAGCAGTCCTGTTTTTGTGGATCTTGCATGTCCATCATATAGCATAACATCAAGCAGTCTAAGCAAGAGCAGTTTCATGTACCAAGGACAGATCCTGGTCCTACTGCCAGGAGCCTCTCAAACAGACCTAGCTATACAACTGTCGACCACAGGCAAAGGGTCTAGTTTGGTCCATGCAGGCTCTGCAGCTGTCAGTCAAAAGTTGATGAGTTCTCAGAAGTTTGGTTCAGCTGTCTCTATAGAGTCTCCATCGTGTTTTTGATTTCCCTGGCTCATATAATCTCTCTTCTGTCTTTAAACTGGATTACAAAGCTCGGCCTGGCACTTGACTGTGCATGTCTGCATCTGCTTTCTTCAGTTACTGGATAGAGTCTCTATGATAACAATTAGGGTATTCATTAATCTGATTATAGGAAAAGGTCACTTCAAGAGCCCTCTTCACTATTGCTAGGACTCTTAGCTTGGGACATCCTTGTAGATTCCTGGAAATTTTCCTAGCACCAGGTTTCTCTCTAACCCCATAATGACTCCCTGTATCAAGATATCTCTTTAATTGCTCTTCCACTCTGTCTTTCCCAACTAGTCCATCCTTTTCCCTCATGTTCTCATCTACCATCCTGTTGCCTCTATTGCCCCTCGCCAAGTTTATGCAGGAGATCTCATCTATTTCTCCTTCCCAGCATGATCCACGCATCAAAGGGTAAAACTTTATTAAATGTAATGTGTTCAGAATAGTATGATGTTATCTCAAGCTTTCAAATTATTAAATTCTAATATATATTCATATATTTATATATACTTTTTTAAAAAATCAAACAGGTGTCTTAGTCAATTCAGATTGCCATAACACAATCCTATATTCTGAGTGGTTTAAACAACACTTATTACTCAAAGTTTTGGTGGCAGGTACTTACAAGACCAATTTGTAAAAATATTAAAATACAGTCATTAGTGAGAGACCTCATACTAGTTTGAACATTGTCAGCTTTTTATTATGAACTCACTTAGCAGAGAGCTTGACATGGAGGGAAAGGTGGGGTCAAAGGAGAAAAGGAATGGAAAAGAGAGCTATCACGTGTCTGCTTCTCTTTATAAGAGTTTTAATCCCATTATGAAGTGCCCAGCCCCATCACCTAACCAAGCAATTCAGTCTTCACTTTGATAACTTTACACAATGGCCTGTCAAGGCTTTCTCTTGCCTGTACTTGAAACACCTTGACATCAGAAATTGGGATATCAATGTGCGAATTGGAAGAAAATAAAAACATTCAGTTCACAATATATTGACAGTCTGAAAGCCTGTATTGGTAGCCTTAACATTTTGTGTATCTTTTTTCAGCACTGTGTTACAGCAGACTGAGGACAAACATGGATTTTGACTCAGCCAAAAAATGATTCTTTGTGTTACTCCTTATTGAGAAAGCACATTGTCTTAGTTACTTTTCTGTTGCTGTGCAAAAATGCCATGATCAAGGCAACTTATTTACAAAGCATTTAATTGTAGTTGGAATTTGCTTTGTGTCACCAACCACATCCTAAATAAAGACATGGAGACTTATTATTAGTTATGAATGTTTGGCCTCTCCTTAGGTTTGTCCCATTCGCTCTTTTAACTTAATTTAATCTCTTTCTAATCATCTACATTTTGCCTTGGGGCATTTTACCTTTCTTTCATTCTGTATGTCTTACTTTCTTACTCACTCCATGTCTCTCCATCTAGACCCTGGCATCTCGCTGGAGTCTCCCTGATGTCCCTTTTTCTTCCTTTTCCAAGCCTAAATTCCTTCTCCTACTTATTTTCCCTGCCCAGAAGTTCTGCCTATACCTCCTCTCTCATTATTGGCTGTTCAACTTTTTATTAGACTGGGCAGCTACCTTAGGGAGGCAAACACATATTTACATAATTAAACAAATATTTCACAACATAAACAAATGCAACATATCTTTGCATACTTTAACAGATATTCTGCAACATTTAATATGTAACATGACTTCAGAAACTTAGTGTATGTGATGGTAAAGGTATGATGGCAGGAACAGCTGTGAGCTCACAACTTTATCCAGAACCAGGAAGCAATGAGGGAATACTGGAAATTGTGGGAGAGTCTTTTGAAACCTCAAAGCTCATGCCCAGTGACAAACCTCCTCCAACAAAGCCACACTTCTGAATTCTTCCCAAGAAGTCCCACAAACTGGGGCCCAAGTATTCAAAAACATGAGCATATGGGGAAGGTTTTCTCATTCAAACCACCACATTACTATCAAGATGCTATAGATTCATGACCATATCATAATATGAAAGGCATTGAGTCCAAGATCAAAAGTTCCCATAGTTTTTTTTTAATCTCAACAACTGTTTAAAAGTCTCAAATTTCTTCAGAGACTCAAGGCACTCTCTTAGCCATGAAGCTCAGCAGAATCAGAAATCAAATTACGTATTTCCAGCATACAAGAGGCAGGGTATATGTATTACTAATACATTTCAAAAGGTAGGAATAGTATCATGATGAGAAACTACTGGAACAAAACAAGATAGAAGCTTGGCAGGGCAAAATCCAAACCCTGAAACTGACGCCTGATGTCAAAGGGCTTAGATGGTTCTTTCTTTCCCACCTGGCTGCCTGCAATACATCTCTTTTGAGCTGATTCTGTTATGCCCCTATCATAAGCCCCACCCCCAGAACCACCAAGAATCCTGAGTTTGAATGTAAAAGCAAAGAGCCTTTATTGCAAGCTCAAATCTCCATCCATTCCAACACAGCAGTTAGATCAGGGAGCCCTGAACTTAGTTGAGGTAGAGCTTTTAAGGAACAAAGAATGTGGGGGGGGGTAGGAGAATTCCAGATTCAGATTGGGGTTGAACTCCTAATTGGGCAGGAGTGAGGTAACAGAAGTTTTGTTGAACAGGGATTGGTACTGGTATTACTGCAAGGAAATTGGCAACCTGTCACAAGTTAGGTAAACTCTCCTTCTTCTCCTCCTCTTTCTCCTCCTCCTCCTTCTTCTAGTTCTTCTTTTTCATCTTCTTTTCTTTTCTTTTGGTTCTGAAGCATCTAGTACTTGTTTGTCTCGATTCTGATTGGTCTCCTGAAGGGTGCAGTCTGCGGCATTTCCTGGTTCCTGCAATGATGAGCCCTAGTCTCAATATTATTAGTTTGCAGCCTATTATGGCTGCTCTGATGTTAAGTTAGGCTTCTTCAATTCTGCTCCGGGTTTGCAGCCCTGCTTGGCAGATAACTCATATCTATGGCATGTCTATAACATCTTGGGATCTCCAAAATAACCAAGCCTTCATTTTCACTACTTTACACAATGGCCTCTCAGGGCTGCCCCACAAGGGCTGTGCTGCTGCACACATGACCTCAGAGGAGCTCATTAACGTTGGAGAATGATTCTATGAGCCCTTTAATCATGCATGCTTCATGATTCTAAAGTCAAAACTGTTCAGACAACATTGCCAAGTTTGACTGCCCACCTGGGATCAAGCCATGGCTTCTTGAAACATATTTTTTCCACAGCCTTAGTTTGTTGTTCCTGTTTAAAAACTTTTTAGAGACAGGGTTTCTTTGTATAGCCTAGGCTGTTTTGGAACTTGCCTTGCACACCAGGTTGGCCTCAAACTCAGAGATCCACCTGCCTCTGTCTCCCAAGTGCTAGGATTAAGGGAGTGCATGACACCCAGCTTCATTGTTGTTTTCTATGAGCAGCAAATTCTTTAAGTCTCTTTTAAGTTTGAAGTTTACCTGAGTGAGTCCAGTCCTGGAGAAGTCCCTCCTTTTCTTTCATGGGGGATCCAACCCCAGTTTAATTTCCTTGGCATCAACATTCAATATCCTGGTACTCCTTTTCTCTCTAGACTATATATTTGTGTTTCTTTTTTCTCAATTTGCTTGTTTCCATTGTAGAACAGCATAAAAATGGTCACTAATAACCAAATGACACCGTCAATACCAGGCAGCCCAGTAGTCTCCTCTACCAAAGAAATTAGCTTCAAATTTACTTTTAAATTTAGCCTTAGATAAATGCATAGGACAAAGGATGAAGGTAGCCACATTTTAAATGAGACTATTACAATAATGGTCTCTAGCACAGCTGTTGTTAGGGCCTATCTTCACTTTGAAACCTATTGAGCTCCATAGTCCGCATGGCTCTCACTGCAATTGTCTTTCAGTCTCTATTAGGATGACCCATTAGACTCTTCTTACAGTGTCCAACCACTTTTCTAGTCTAAAGTCCCAAAACTCTCCCACATTCCTCCAAAAAATAAGGTCAGGTTCTTAACAGCAATACTCCACTCGGTACCATTGTTCGCTTCTGTCTTGGTTACTTTTTTATTTCTCAGTGAAAAAAAAATCAATGACCAAAGTAACTTGTAAAAGAAAGCATTTCATTGGGATTCCAGTTTCAGGGGGTTAGAGTCCATGGTGGCAGAGTGAAGGTATGATAGCAGAGACAGGTGAGAGGTCACATCTTGATCACAAGATGGAGGCAGAAAGAGAAAACAACAGGAATGTAATAAGTCATTTGAAACCTTCAAGCCCATCTCCACTGACACACCTCCTCCAACAAGGGTTATCTCCTAATCCTTCCTAAGCAACTTCATCAACAGGGAGCAAAATATTCAAACATATGAGCTTACGAGGATAGGTCTCATTATTATCATCACACAAGTACATGGGGCATGTGTTGCATGAATAATAAAAAACAAGAGAAAGGTATAGAAGTTAAAGCTGAATATCAGAGAAGCACAACAGTAAGCCATTAGAGAGACCTTTTATATTTTCCAATGCTCAGACCAAAGGGGCAATACTCAGACTGACTAGACTATACTGTGTCTCCACCAAACATCAGATTCCATACTTCGTTGAGTTCCTGTCTCTTCCTGTTTATATTCATCTCTCTACCCAGTCATATTGCTCCTGTCTTCACCTCCCTAGTGTTGTTATTAAAGGTGTGTGACTCCAAACATTGGGATTAAAGGTATGAGCCACCACCTACCTAGATCTGTTTCTGGATTGATCTTGTATAGCCCAGGGTGGTCTTGAACTCTCAGAGATCCATCTGTCTGTCTCCCAAATTCTGGGATTAATGATATGTGCCACCACTCCCTGGCTTCTAATCGATTAGCTTTGTGCTCTGCCTTAAGGCAAGCTTTATTTATTAAAATACAATAAAAGGTCACTACATTTTTCTCTTTCTGTCTAAAATAGAAAATGAAAGCTATAATTAATAGAAAGAAAACTTAAGTACATCAACAGTGTATGGTCCATTTGGATTTGATATATTTAGAGAAAATACTCCATTGTCTATCCTATCTTGATGAGTTAAAGTATTGTACATTGTATTCTATCATATTGTATGTATTCTATCATAACTTGTATTACCATCTAAAACTATCTTTTGATATTTCTCAGCTTTATACACTTTGCACTTCTTTAGTGAGTTTCTTTTCTGCATTTTGTAAACATGGCAAACTATAAATATCTAGTCTTCAGCTCCCTCAGAGACCCAAGGAGGAAATAATGTCAACTGGGTAAGCAGGAAGTGTGAACAAGCAACTTCCAAAAATTGCAAGAAATGACAAAAACCATCTGGCTGCCTGGACAGTCACACAGGTTCCTCTGTCATGTTTCGTGGCAGGACCTCTTAAAAGAGCTGCACCTCTGCAATCAATGTTGGTGTATCCATCTTTGACCTACAGGCCTAGCACATCTGACAGACTTTTCTGTGAAACAGGATATCCTTAAGGGCTGTCTCTCCTTGTCTTGACACTGTTTGACAGTCACTTTCTTTGGATCCTGCTTATCCAATTAGGACCACATTCTGTCAGTAGTCAATGCAAAGGCACGTTATGGTTTGTTGGCTTCTTTTTGCCACAAAGAAAATAAGGTCCGTGTGGGGTTTCTTTGATGCCCATCATTTTCTCTGAAGTAGATTGGTGCTGGTAGCACCAGACATGTCTCATTGTCATGTAGAAAGAACCTATACTATTAAGCGTCTTAAATGTCATATTCTGTAGATCTCTGAAATGTTTGAAAATGACCTATCTAAAATATATGTTTGTTTGAACTTATGTGACTACAAGTTCAATTATATTAGATGATTAACTACTAACCTGCATTTCCTTATTACCCTAATAATAATTTTCAAAGACTATACATTTGCATTACAACATTAAATGCATTATACAGGTACAATATCTTGAACAAGAGTAGAAATGTATGTACAATATGTTGTAACAAAATGAATCTCAAATTTGAATCAATATAACAGAAAAGGGGAGGTAATGTGGGATTTCCCCTTTATACTGTGAATACCATTGTTTAATAAAGAAACTGTTTTGGGCCTGCACATGGAATAGAGGTAGGTGGGGAAACCTAAACTGAATGCTGGGAGAAAGAAAGGCAGATTCAGGGAGAAGCATTTTCAAAAGTCAGAGTTTCGATTATGATTAGTCTAGATACTGAATTTGGTATTATTCTATTTACTGCTGATCACAATCTTTGTAAGAAATTCATAAAGTATTTTTGAAGTAGGGGGTTATATGTCTTTAGTAAATGATTCAGTTTCAATCCTACTTTTTCAATTCTGTCCCATGTGTTAAAAGTTGCTACACAACATAAAGCCAGGATTTGACCATCATATAGGGATTGCCTTTCTATAACAGCATAATCTCCAAGAATTTGATCTTGAGAGATTTCCATACTTATAGCTTTACTCTGCTGTTCAATGTCCTAGTTTCTTCTCTGAACCAGATATTCCATTGTAATTGTGGACCAGGCTCTAAAACAGCTTAAGCAAGTCTATCCAGTCTTTAGGGGTCATTTTATTACAAACTGATCACATGTTTAACATTTGTTTCACAGGTGAATCCATGCCATATGAGACTATTGCTTCCTGGAATCTCCTTAAATCTAACATTGGCATAAGAGTCCATTCAACTCTTACAGAGACTTATCATTTGGAAATTCCTATAAGGTTACTGGATATATTAAGGTTGGTTGTTTGAAAACCATATGTGGTTGTTCTCTATTCTTAAAATGCAATGCTGAAATTAATTCTCCATTAAATTCCTTTGTCTGGATGTGAATAGCTCTATGATTTCATTTATTAGGTTTTTCTAAAACTTGTATCTTAGCACTCAGATTAACCAACTCCTTTAGTTATAAAATAAAAATGATAAAGCTGTTAATGTTTTAAATTGACATTACATAAGTCCCATCTAAATTAATCATCCTCTCATTTAATAGTTCCATTTTCAAACTATCCAGAGTATTATTATACAGAGGCCCAAGTCTCTCCATTATAATGGTGCTTCCCATTTTTAATGTGGAAACAAACTCTCTCTTTTAACTAATTCCTGCCTTTTAAAATCTCCAATTCTCTTAATAAATCTGCTAACAATGATGTTGAAGATGGGAGGCTTGTTGTTGCTGCATAGAAGAGTAAAAGCCTGACTGGATTTCAAGGTAGCTACCTGTTTTGGCAGCAGCCCAAGAAGGGGATTCAGGGAGAGCCTGCTAGGAGTGAAAAAGGAAAAATCCTAGTCATTAGGGTGGTGACTTTGGCAATGTGTAGTTTTGGCCTATTCTGGTGGCTTTAAAGCCACAGGCAAATGACTTAGTGAATTTGTACCCCAAATGTTGGGTGCCAGCTGTTGCACAAATAATAAAAACTCAGAGACAGATATAGATGCTAAATCTTAGAATCAGAAAAGCATAGTGGTAAGCCACTAGAGAGACATTTTACCTCTATCAATGATCAGACCTAAAGGTAAATCCTCAGACTGCCTAGATTGCACTGTCACCACCATACCTCAGACTCCACACTCCAGTGAGTTTCTGTCTCTTCCCCTTTATAGTCCTTTCTCTGTCCAGCCATATTGCTCCTGTCTCCACTTCCCTGGTACTGGGATTAAATTTGAGAGCCACTGCTACCACCTAGATCTGTTTCTGGATTAATCTTTTGTAGCCCAGGGTAGTCTTGAACTCACGGAAATCTGTCTGCCTCTGTCTCCCAAGTCCTGATATTAAAGGTGTGTGCCACCACTCTCTAGCCTCTTGTGTCTTAGCTTTGCACTCTGACCTTCAGACAAGCTTTATTTATTAAAATACAAATAAAATATCACTACAGGCATGTAACTAAACTAAAGAGAGAAAATGAAACAAAAACAGAATGGAGGTGTCTGGGAATGATCTAATTAGGTACTGCACTGAGGTTACACAAATGGAATACAGATAAGCATTGCTTGAAAATGACAATGGAGATGTCATCTGTGGTCACTACAAGAGTAGTCTCCATTCTGCAAATGTGTCAAGTGATGTATTATCGAACTTATAGGATAACAAAAAAACAAGGAATAATAAAAATTTTCCTTTTTCTTCTTTTTCGTTTTACCTTTAGGGTAGGATTATTTTTAACCATGTTGGATTAGTATAGAGACAAACAAGTATATGGGGAGAGAGTGACAGTTTTAGAAAGAGGTGACAGTTGAAGTTGCTAAATTGTTGGGAATAGAAAAAGATTTCATGTGGGGGATAGGAGTTGATGTTACTACTGCATCTATAATTCCAAATATTTAATACCTCTAGAGCTGTCCAGACACATTCAAGATATTGATTTACCTGAACTTTTTTGTTAATCTAGAGTATTTCATTTCTGAAACCATACCCATTGTTACAAATTAAAGCATGTAACATTGTATGTCTCCATCTAGGAGTCTCCATCTAGGGAGCTGCTAACACAGGTCATCCATCTCAAAGTTATAGAAAGTGGTATTGGTTTAGAATTAAGTCTCTTAGACTTTATATAGGGAAACACACACAGTTGGCTGCTAACTTGAGACAGATAGTCAGTCTATGTGGCAGGCATGTCTAAGTAGTACGAGCATATCTCAGGTTCACACTTGAATTAAAGGAGTCTTGCCTCCCCATTGTTTCCTTCATATGAGTGAATATCTTTTTATTTTCTGAATTTTACTGGGAGAAGAATATTGCACATTATTTAATTTGACTTTTTATTATATTGGTAGCACATAAATTGTTTTCATGTTAAGAATTCTATTCTACAAGAAGGATGAATCACTGGATTTAGACTTTGGGATTTACCTTTGACCCCAAAGTAAGTTTGTCAGCTGCCTATTTTTCATCTACAGAATTGATAGCAGATTGAATTCTCACACATTTTCTAAGATCAATTTTACTCTGTTCTTTTGTTATAGCTACCAATTTTGAAGTAAAATACAAGGTGTTGATGATAAGATTTTTTGAGATGAAAATAAGAGATGACATAGACACAATCAATAGAAGGTCCTAATGTATTAAATAATTCTCTCTCATACAAAAGACCATCATGCTAGGAAGAATCCACTCTCTTTTAGAATTGCTCAGAAAGAATAGATTCCTAATTATTGTCAGTAACTTATATAAAACTTACAGTGTCAAAATGTGAAATAGCTAAAACTTAGTTTTCTACTACCCACAACACACTTGATTACATAAAAATATTTCATTTGTCTTTTTTATTATTTTATTACTTAAAAAAATACAAATCCAAATTCCTACTTTCTCTTCTCCTCTCTCTCCCTCCATACACCCTCCCACCCCTCCCCTGTCCAATCCTAAGAAAGGGCAAGGCACCCTGTCCTGTGGGAATTCCAAGGCCCTCCTTACTACATCTAGGTTGAGCAAGGTATACATCCAAAGAGAATAGGATGTCAAAAAGCCAGTACATGAAGTAGAGACAAATCCCAGTCTGCCCCAAGTGTCAACCACATTCAGAGGGAAAAGTTTGATCCCATGCTCATTCACTCCCAGTCCAGTTGGAGTTGGTGAGCTCCCATTAGCAAACTGTCTCAGTGGGTGAACCCTTCATGGTCTTGACCTCCTTGCTCATATT
>LOEQ01007206.1:90537-101598 GCA_001685075.1 Bramus lutescens | reverse complement strand
ATAATGGGCCAGGCAGTGTTTAAATGAATACAATTTGTGTGTTATTATTTCCGGTGTAAAGCTAACAGTGTGGGAGCCAGGTGGGACGAAAAGCAGGCCCGTGCTCCCCATCACACCATACCCTCTCATTTTTAACCTTATCCTTCCCTACTTCCAGCAGTCTTCTTCCCTTCTCTTAATATGACATATATAGTACAAATGTGTGTGATATGTGTCCAGTTTTTAAAAGTTACGTCACTTTTATTTATGTGTATGTGTGTATGTTTTATGGGTGCGTGTATTTAGGTGCACACAGAGGCCAGAAGAGGGCATTGGATCCCCTGGAACTGGAGTTATAGGTGGTTTCTGATCCCCCTGACGTGGGTGCTGGGAAGTGACTGCCAGTCCCCTGCGAAAGCTGTACATACTCTCTTCATCCCTGTGTGGGTGGTTTTAAAAAATGTTTTACTTAAAATTCATATTTACATATGATATGTTTGGATCCCAATTCTTACCTTCAATCAGTTTATATATTGACCATGTCCATGGTTGACAAAGAATATATGTTCAAGGTGACAAGTTAATCACCAGGGACCTTTGTCCATGGATCATGTAATTTCAAATTTTACCAATTATATCAACTTTTACCTTTTGAAAACACCACTGCTTCTCACTAAACTCAAGAAGCTTTTTCCATCAAGGACCATGTCTCCCCTTTCATTAATTCTGGAACACAGATTTGGGGTTCATACAAAAGCCACTGGGACAGTGACTGTGTAAATCAGATGCACAGCACAGCTCTCCACACCTAAGACAGGATGAGCTTGCTACTTTATCCCAGTTCCCAGTTTGACCATATTGACCTTCAGGAAACATATCTGGCTTCCCTCCGAAACTTCCTCCTACAGTAAAAAGTCTTAGATAAGCTTGGCCACGTTTCATATAACTCAGTCATGATCAGAAATTTGGTCCATGACCTTCAGCGATAAACCTCATGTAGAAATGTCAGTGAGCTTAATAAGAAAATGTCAGTGAGTTTAATAAGCAAAGACAGTTGTCAAAACTTAAAGCATCAGAGGTTCTGTTTGTGTGAATCCTGAGCCCGCACATTCCTGAGGTGTTAGAGTTAACTTTCTGATCCTGTTTCTCTTTCTAGTGTTTGCTTTTGACTAGCCAGAGCAGCTAAGGCAATCAGGAAAAACAGCCCAGGAGAGATGTTTCCGCTTCCCCACTGCCAGCTTAGTTAGATGCGTGCTTCATCCTAAGCCAAAAGACTTTCCTCAAAATAAGCTGGCATATTAACCATGAAACTGTTTCTTTAAAATAGAACATATAAATTTTCATAATCAAATTGTCTATCCTACCATATGATACGAATTTTCATAACTTTATGTAAATGCTTCTCCTGTAGGGAAATGCATATCTTCCTCACTACAGAGCTGTGCTGATCTATCCTGTTCATCCCTAAAGTGTTTTTTTTTTTTTTGGTTTTNTTTTTTCAGAACTGAAAGGGGAAAACAGCAGCTCTCAGAGTTTTGAGTCCACCAGACTCTGGCAGCTCTGTGGCCTTGACCTGACTCATGGCCCTGCCCAGGATTGAGGCATTCTAGAACGCCTGCTAACCCCAGTGTGCAGTCTCCTCCGTCAGCTAAGGAGTCCTAAGCAGTTGATAGAGCAGGACCTACAACACAGAACTAAAGGGAGAACATGAGCCTGGATGTCAAAACTCAGGTTGAGTGCCCTTCAGATTTATCATGAAAAGTTCAAGGGGATGGCAGTTGAATGGCATCAGTGTACCAAGAGAGAGCAAGTAAAAGGTCAAGGGAATGTGGGACGAGGAGCAGCAAGCCCTTAGGAACAGCCCTGCAGCCTGGGCAGACACTGTGACCACAGTAGACACAGCATGGGAGCACAAGTGTCTTTCTTCCATTTGTTCCCTCTGTGCTGATGCCGTCCCACCCCTCTGACTCCTTTTGACCTAAGAACAATTTGTCCATTAAACTTCCTGCCCTGTTTTTCCTGTCCACTACTACGTGGGAACAAGCTGAACAGCAATCTGTGTCCTATAGTGTCGGCTATACAGCAAGAGAGAAGGAAGATGTCATCAGTCCTAACAGGGGAGGTCAATCAAGACGGAACTTTACATAGCTGTGTCCCCTTTGGTCTGGCATGGAATTTTCCCTGGGAAGGTGAAACCAGCCACAGTAGGTTCCAGAAATGATGGAAAGAATCAGATCACAAGCCCAGGAACAAAGTTCAGTGCCCATGTGACTGACCCTATAATGCAATTCCACTCATTTAAAAATAGCACTTGTATGATTCACACTAGAGTTAAGTAAGACACTGCCTACTGAAAATAGCACATGGGGCAAGGAAAGTTACTTTTCAGAACTAATCTGCCTCCTGCTTGACCAGTAACACACTGGCTCACAGTTAAGTTCTCAGTAATTGAATGCAATATAAAAGAGTAACGTGTAGAATTATGCCTACAGATACTTCATGTATCTGTATGTGTAGTAATTCTTCATCATTTCACCATCAAATACTACTGTAATACACACTATACAGCATGGGGGGGCTGTGGCGACCTTCTCAAAGCCACACAACTGGTATGTTGCTGAGGTGGGGTCCTAAGCCTTAGACTGTCATTCTTAGATGATTGACTTCCCGGGATCTGTCAGCTAAGTTGTCATTGTGTGCTATGACAGATGAAACCCAGATTTTCCATTACCTACCACAGCAGGCTTCTTCCACACCTGCCAGGTTCCTGTGGAAAGAGTGGCTCATGGAAGCGGAACCCGTCCCACTTAAGTGGTCCAAGGCCCAGCGAGAAGGGCCTCTTTGCCCCGTGTTTCATGATACACAGAAGAAGAAGAAAGGAAGAAGAAAAAGAGAGGGGAAAGGTGGGGGAAGGGGGAGGATGGATAGATGAGGGGAGGAGGAAGTGAAGGGAGAGGAGGGTGGAGAGAGGAGGGGGATGGGAGAGAGAATGGAGACTTATGGTTTGGGCACATTCCGTTTGTCAGCCACTGGGGTCTGGGGAATGAAGCGCAGCTGAGAATTCAGGAGAATGAGAAAGGATGTGACGGGCAGGTTATAGCTTCCCATTTGAATGGAGGTGTTCCCAGGTGCCAGAAACTCAGTCTGAGTCTGAATTGAGACCTAGAATCCAGGTGAAGGTCTATGACTTCCACAGTACTTAGTTTCTACATCCAGATCTAGGATGACCTCAGCCCTCTGGAAGGACCAAGAAGCCACACCATCTCTCAGGGACCCACTACCGACCCAGCACAAACTGATAAATGGCACATTTCTGGAAACAGAAAAGGAGCCACCCTATAGGATTATTGGGGTGAACAGAAACCCTGGCGGCACATGGAAATATTATATTGTATCGGGGAAATCCGGTCCAAGAACCTACCAAACACACCAGACCAAGGAAAGAATGTAATTTTCTCACTAGGACCCCATAACAAGATGGATACCTAACACTGATGGCATGGTCTCCCCACCAGCCTATCATATGGCCTGTGTGTCAAGGACCAAAGACTCCCTGTTGTCCCTGGAGCTTCAACTCAGTGTCCCACTGTTGATGAGGCCTGCTTGACTGTCTGGACCTAATCTTCCATTTCCTGCTTCCGACATAATTTCTGCTCCAGACCCCGACCAGCTTTCCCCTCAGAGCTGAACTCGGCAGCTTCTCTCTCAAGGTTGTGCACAGATCCAGTAACGGCTCCCTCCCCACACAATGGACTCTCAGCCCACTTGTGAACTTGACTCTGATGGAGCCTTTTGAACTTGTATACTGTAATGTGTGTGTGTGTTCACACGTGTGTATTTTCTGTACACTATGTGATATGAGAGTTGATATTAGCAATTAATATTTAAATCAAAGAACCTGAATTCTCTTTGGCCCAGATACCAAAAGAGGCATATGACACACTGTCGCTGAAACCACCAACTCTTATGAATTTATTATTTTTCAGTAAATTCTAAAATTGTGGAAAGACACAAACATGTTCATCCATGTTTTCACCGCAGCAGGCTCATGAGAGTCTCTGTAGAAGAAATCAGATGTTGAGAAAACCCCACGGAAGAGCCTGTAGCGGCATACCTTCTTTACAGAAGGCCCCCTGCTGTGAGCTAGAGCTAAACTCCAGACTGAGTACTGTCAAAACACCCACCCTGGGTCTTAAGAACAATGGAGCCTTGCTGTTTTTCCCGCCTAGTGCTCTTTCTTTGTTTCCGTCTTTGGTGCCTAGACCCCCTTTCTAGCTGTGGGGAATCTTTGTGATGAGCTCTGCTGGGAGGCAGAGATTCACTACCCACAGGGAGTCTAGCTGACGAGATCATCCCTTGCCTCTCCGTCGTCTGAGGGTAGAAACAGGACAGCCAAACCAGGGTTAGCCCCTGGAGCCCTTGTTTAAGGACTCAGTTCTTGACCATCAGAGACAAATGGGCAAATAAATATATGTTCTTATGATGCTGTGGCATCAGACAAAGCCGGTCCAGAGATGGACCCTTGGCCACGCTGGCAAGCCACGTTAGAAGGCTGACCCTTCTCGTCATGATTTTTCATGGCCCTTGGCTTCCATCTGCTTTCTAAGGCTGATTCTTCTACCTTCCTTCTGATCTATGAGCAACTAATTTCCTACTTAAGAGAAAGTTTATTTCTGTTGCTTAAACAAATGATCCACGGGTTCACCAACAGTCAGTCTGTTTTCCCACCCCATTCCCTGTCTTTGTCTCCACATTCTGACTTTGGGTTGGTGACAGAGCAGGGAAAAAAGAAGTCACACCAGACTGGAACAAGTTCATAAATGCACAGTTCTTCTAGGAGCACTGGGCTTCTTAGCCCATTTCCTCTGAACAGGTCCTGCAGCTCCCAGACACTTCTGGAACCATCCCTCGCATGTCACATTCCAAGGGAATTGCAGGAAACCACTTAACTAACTGCCCATGGTTGGAACAGAGACCACGAGGTGGAAAATCATCTGGATAAACAATCTTGATTGCACCCACACTACATACCTCCTCTTCAGCTTAAGAGAGCCACCAGGGTGGGGAATGTAGCTCAGTGGTAGGGTTAGTTCCCATCATTCCTTTGACTTTAGGTTGAAGCACCAGCATACACACGCATGCATGCACGCGCGCGCGCACACACACACACACAGATTTCTGTCACTGAAATGATTCTCAGTATTTTCCTAGAATACACAAACTTATTGTGCCTAAAGATGATGCTGATATATATATGTATGTATGTATGTATGTATGTATGTATGTATGTATGTATGTATGTATGTATGTATGTATGTATATGTATATGTGTCTATCACACATTTTGGGTTTTGGATGGAACAAATTTTTCCTTTCTGCTTACTTACTTACTATAAATAGGGCAGATGTGTTTCTATAATTAATATTGTTTCCTTTTAGTGTATTTCTTTAGAGTCTATTTCCAAGATAGAATAACTAGATTAAAGTGTATGAAGAAATGGTTGGAGAGATGGCTCATTGGTTAAGAATGCGTGTTTCTCTGAGTTCAGTTTCTGTCACCCAGGTCAGGTGGCTCACAACTGCCTCTATCTCTTACTCCAGGGGATCTGATGCCTCTGTCCTCTGATGGTACCTGAATTCATGTGCATGCATGCGCGTGCATGCGTGCGCACACACACACACACACATCCACACTCAATTAAAAATAAATATATTTTAAGGAATATAAAGATTTTTATAAACTTATTGTTTATATGAGTGTTGCACATGCCCCGTGTGCATGCAGTGTTTACAGAGGCCAAAAGGGGGTGACAGACTACAGGAACTAGAGCTCCAGTTGGTTTGTGATCTGCCATGTGAATAATGGGAACTGAACCCCAAGTTCTCTGCAAGAGCTGCAGGTGCTTTCAACCACTGAGACTCTCTCCAGACCTGGGGTTTGAAAATTTTAGAAGAACCTGAAATACATTGCAAAGTAATTCTAAAGAAATATGTAATGTAGTTAGTTAGCTGTTTTTCACTTTTTACTCTTTACTCTTTTTGAGGGCCGCCACCCAGCTCCCAAATCATGACACAGAGGCTTTTCTCACTTACGAGCCCAGCCTTAGCTTGGCTTGTTGCTAATCAGCTTTTCTTATCTTAAATTATCTTGCCTTTTTTTTGCCTCTGGGCTTCTGTCTTTCTCTGTTTCTGTATACCTTTCTTTGCTTTTTTCTCTGCAGTTTGCTGTGTAGCTCGGTGGCTGGCCCCTGATGTCCTCCTCTCTCTCCTTCCTTCATTCTCCCAGATTTCTCCTCCTATTTAATCTCTCTGCCTGCCAGCCTTGTCTATCCTTTCTCCTGCCTTGGTATTGGCTGTTCAGCACTTTATTAGATCATCAGGTGTTTTAGACAGGCAAAGAATCACAGCTTCACAGAGTTAAACAAATGCAATGTAAAATAATGCAACACATCTTTGCATCATTAAACAAATGTTCCACAGCATAAACAAATGTAACACATCTTAAAACAATATTCTACAACAATAAATCTTGACACTAGGAGGCTGACGTAGGGAGATTCTGAGTTGAGGCCAGCCTGAGCTACACAGTAAGAGACTGTCAAAGGAAGGACGAGAGGGAGGGCAGGAAGAATGGACAGAGAGAGGAAGGGAGGAATCTCTTCTACGAGGGTTCCTAAAATTGTGTATCAATATTGTTTGCCTCTGCTGAGCATGCATCACTGGCTACACTGGAAATCACTGCTTCTATTAATTTTTAATACTTTTTCTCCATACACCTCGAAATAGCTGCTGAGTGAGCAATGTTGATTTCTATACCCATGTGTGACTAGGTTTGGTAGTAAGTGTGTTGGATGTTGTCACATGTTACCACTATCGCACTCATTTCCTTCCATGTTTGTTTTAATTATACTGTGTTTTAATTATACTAATTATTACATCTCTCTGTTCATAGCCCGTCCTATCTGGATTGCCAAATCCTTTTCTCCCCTCAATGGCTATATTCAATTTGCCGGGACATTTTTCATGAGCATCTTTCCTTCGGCATACTGCAATTCAATGGTACTTAACTCTCTGTCCCATTCGAAGTGCACTTTAGCATGTCCACGAAGTGAGGATCCAAATGAATGTTTCTCTGTACTCTTATCTGCTTGTTTGGAGATGTTTATTTCACTGTCAATCTTCACGTCCACCCCCACATCGTCCACTCCTGACCATCATTTTTCAAGTCAGTATTTCTCAGAGCACAGCAGAAGGGAGATAGTTGTAGGAGCAGCTTCAGACCTACAGACTTCCTTTGAGAAGACAAGATTGATTTCTCCTCAGCTAATGAGTACATGGAAGGGAAAGACTGTTCAGTTTCTCTTTCCTGTTGTAAGTGAAGGAAACTGAGTCACCGAGGAGCTGAATGTGGCAAGAGATATTCTCTGGGAATGTGGAAAACATGAAAAGTGGCTTTCAATTAAGCATAAAATGCACAAGCATTAAATATACCACAAATAAAATACATAGTAAATATAAAATACACACCCCAATAATACATTATTTCTAAGAAAAATAGATATAGCTCATAATAACAGCCATGATTACTAGTAGAAGCTCTATGATCCAAGCCCTGGGTATCTCTTCTAAGCTTGTGACTCTTGGCCACTGTTCCCACTAATGCTCATAGTAGTAATTTGCCATCATCTGCCACCCAGTGGCAAAAGCCAGGTATCAGCTCACCCTCCCCACCCTTGCTTTTTCTTGTGCAACAATGCCTCCCAGCTACCCAGCAGTAAAAGACAGGCTACCAAGCTCCCACTAAAGGCCTGGAACTGGTTAGAGGAGCTGACTCACTGCTGAGGTGTGACCAAGGACAAATCAGGTGACTACTTAAAACCCAGTTGATCCCGCTGTGAAGAGAGTAGGCACAGAGCTGAAAAGCTCAGTGTGGAAAAAATGACCTTAAAATTGTTTCCATTTTTAGCGCCTAGGATTCTATTTCCCTGCTGTTCACATTTTATTCTTCAGTGCATAATAAAAAGAATATAAACTTTTGAATTTTTATTTTTTGAAATGAAAATATAATGAAAGCATTTGCTCCTTTTTCTTCCCTCTAAGCCCCCATCTACCCTACTTTCTCTCTCTTAAATTCCTGCCCTTTTCTCTTTAACTTTGTGTGGGTGTGTGGGTGCATACACATAAATACATTCCTAAATATATAAATACCACCTGCTTGGTCCATACAATGCTGCTTGTATGTATGTGACTTCAGTGCTGATCACTTGGTATTGGAGAACCAATGTGGGGGTTCTTCCCGGGGAAGATAACTTCTCCCTCGATCAGGATTCTTTACTTGCCTATGTTTCTTTGTCTTGGGTTGGGGTCCTTAGAGATTAGCATGTTTATTGTGTCTTCCTTCAGGTCTTCTTTGTGCAGCCGTGTTGGTGAGACTTCATGGGTCTACCTCCTCTGGCATGTATGTCTAGGACACACAGTCTCACAGTAAACTCGCTGTCTGCTGCCTCTTCTTCCACAGCGCTCCCTGAGTCTTAGGCACAGCTGTGTTCCCGGTGCATTCAGCACTGGCTACCCTGTAGTCATGAGTTCCCTGCAGTTTTCTTGGGTTGTGAGTTTTCTGTCACGGTCTCTATAATAGGAAGTAATTTTAAAAGGAGTGAAATTTATTTTTATTTGTTTATTTTGGGGTTTTGGACAGGATTTTTTTGTGTAGTCCTGGCTTTCTCTGTAGACCAGGCTGGCCTCAAACTCAGAGATTCGCTTGCTTCTGCTTCCTGAGTGCTGGGATTAAAGGCATGCGCCACGCCTGGCTATGATGTTTTAACCTTTTGTTTACGTGTGTGTCATGTTGGAGATCAAGGACAGCCTGTGGGAGTCAACTGTCTCATACCTTGGGTTCTGGGAATCAAACTCAGATCACCAAGCTTGGGCGGCAAGTGCGTTTGTCCATTGAGCCATCTTGCTGGCAACAGGACCCATTTTTGAACCAACTAAAATATATTTCTATTCTTATGGCCAGTAACATTTCAGTAACCATAAAAGAAAAGGAAATAATTGAATAGCTAGAATCTCTTACAAAACTTTCAAACTCACATAAAATATAAAAAGATTTTTAGCTTATGGAGTTCATAGCACTAGCTTTTCATTTGTTCATTGGTTTCTAATTTACTCTCAAAGACAAAACTGTGGTTTGCAATGAAGAACTTGGAGAAGAAAATGACCCCTGGGTAGAGAGCTGGCTCAGTGGTTAAGAGCACTTGATGCTCTTTGAGAACCCTGAGTAGAGTTGTCAACACCCATACCAGAAGTCACATAGCCATCTGTGATTCCAACTCTAGAAGAGCTAATGCCCTCTTCTGACTTTTCCAGATACCTGTATGCATATGATATATACAATTCTAGACATACAAACACACATACAATTTAAAAACTTTTTTAAAAAAGGGAAAACTATATCTTTTGATGTTTTCCCCCCAAAACAAGGTCTCATGAGGTCAGACTAGTATCAAATTATATGCATATTTAGCATCTGATTCTTCTACCTCTGCATTATGCTTGCTAGAGTGTTTATTTTGAGACACAGCCTCACTCTGTAGACCAGGCTGAAACTCACAATGTAGCTGTAGCTGTTCTCTGATTCACTGCAATTCTCCTGCTTTAAAGGCTGCGATCACAAGGATAAGCAGAAAATCTTGTATGTGCCTTTAAGAAGTATCCTTTCTCATATGAAAAGATGAAACTTTTCCTCTGTAAATATTAGAATCATTAATTTATTTTTCACCCCATTTTCATTTCTATTTGGGGTTATGCTATATAAAAGCAAAATTTAAAATGAGACAATATTGAGAAATATTAATATTTTTAACATCAAGATATTTGGTTATCACCTAGAGTTCAATTCCCGAAGCTGCTACCCATGGCCCAGGGGATGACTCATTGGTAAAGGCACCTGCTGGCAAGGCTGATGACATGAGTTCAAGCCTCTGCCCCCCATCTGAGTGATGTCTTAGTTAGGGCTTCTATTGATGTGAGGAGACAGCATGATCAGGGCCAGTCTTATAAAGGACAACATTTAACTGGGGCTGGCTTGCAGTTCAGAGGTTTAGTCCATTATCATTATGGTGGGAAGCATGGCAGCGTGCAGACAGACATGGTGCTGATGAAGGAACCAAGGGTTCTGCATCTTGATCCGCAGCCAGCAGAAGGAGATGATGTACTACACTAGGCATAGCTTGGGCATATGAGTCCTCAAACCCCACCCTCACAGTGACACACTTCCTCCAACAAGGCCACATCTCCTTATAGTGCCATTCCCAACACATGAGTCTACAGGGGCCATTCACATACACACACACACACACACACACACCCCACATGCATGCATTCACACACACTAAATATACAAAAAATAAATGTTTTTCATTGCTACCCATGTGTTAAAAACTACATTTTAGAAATGCTTTGGGAGGAGAGCAGTAACAATACAAATTATATAAAAAATGTGGAAGATAAGAAAATTAACTTTCAAATATACATAGCTATATAAGTATGAGAAATACCATATTTTCTCTCAAATTCTAAATGTATATTCATATCAGCCTTGAATTTGATGAAAACTCTCAGCAGAACATCTGGATAATTAGAACATGAAGTCTCTGCAAACAGATGTCTTGGCATGAAGGCTCACTATAGTCCCTGATGACTGGGAAGCGAACAATTGATGCGGAACATCACTCATTAGAAATGAGGGAGTCACAAACGAAAAGATGCTTCTTCTCCCTTTGACCATGATGTTTTACTTCTACATTCCATTTCAAATAAAGAGCAAAGTGTTAGCATGTCACTTGAGATCATGTGGGCTCTTCCATTTTCTAAGACATAACAAACACCTTTGGAATGAAAATAAATCTATCTGCTTCATTGAGTTATTGCCATGCTAAATTGCCACGCCTACGCTGGCACCTGTGTGACAGAATGCCTCTATTGTGGGAGTCAGCATCAGGTGAGGGGTGAGAGCTTCCCGGAGCAAGGCCCCCAGCGGTTCCTTGGCGAGTCGGCAGACTAACGCTGTCTGACTAAGCC
>LOEQ01007206.1:38480-52369 GCA_001685075.1 Bramus lutescens | reverse complement strand
AGAGCTAGTTCCAGGACAGGCTCCAAAGCTACAGCAAAACCCTGTCTCGAAAAAAAAAAAAACCCAAAAAACAAAAAACCAACAACAATAACAACAAAAAACAGAAAAATACACAGAAAGCCATCTTTAGCAATAATTTGTTTCTGGGAAGGTTGAGCCCACATAGGAAGTTTTCAGGTAATTATATTTGTTTCTACCACAAAACTTCTGGTCGATTCCTCTAGCAGGATGGTTTGCTGAGCCTAAGGGCAGGGATCATAAAATAGAGCAAAGCAATCCAGTTCACGCTGGGAATTGAAATGACTCTTGTGGCCCCCTTGTGTTAGAATGGAATTTAATATGTGAAGGTCTCCATGCCTGATGAGGCAAAGTCCTTTTTAGGATGCTGGTTTTGCAGTTCATTTTCTGCCAGTGAATCTGATAAGACACTGGACCTTCAAGGCAGTGTTGAATTTAGGGGGAACAGACAGATGTTGGCATAGTGTTTAAGACCAGTATGACAATGTGGTCTCTGCAGAGGATAATATAAGAGTGTCTGGTACATTTTCAAACTATAGCCTTTGTCAAAGATGGAAATCCAACCATCCTTGGCTAATACCATGGAAGCTGCTCAGATGTTTGTGACGTGGCAGGTCCATTTCAGCCCAGTAATTTAAAGACTGGAACAGGTGTACAGAAAGTATGCTGAGCTTCATTTCCCTAGCTCCAGGGACTTCTGAGCCTCCCTGGAGGTTGCTAAGACAAAGACCCTGTTTCCTTGCAGTGGTGAGTGGAGAGTGTTCTCCGGCAATGAGATGGGGGCCCTGCTGGGATGGTGGCTCTTCACGTCTTGGAGAGAAAAGAACCCAGATCGAAGCACCCTTAAAGACACATACATGTTGTCCAGCACTGTCTCTTCCAAGATCTTGCGGGCCATTGCCTTGAAGGAGGGCTTTCATTTCGAGGTAAGGTGACTTTGACTTCCATGTTTCCTAAAACAATGTTTTTCCTTTCTTTTCATTTTTTCTTTTATATTTTGAGACAGGGTTTCATATAGCCCAGACTGGCCTTGAACTTCATATATAACCAAGGATGACCTTGAACCTCTGATCCCCCCTGCCTCTACCTGCCCATTGCTAGGAGTATAGGCATGCACCATGACTCCCAGTATCGGTGGTACTGGGGCAAGCACTCTACCAATTGAGCTGCATCCCCAGCACCAAACATTTCTTTTTTTCTTTTGGGTTATCTCTTTAGGAAACATTAACTGGCTTCAAGTGGATGGGAAACAGAGCCAAACAGTTAATAGACCAGGGGAAGATGGTCCTATTTGCATTCGAAGAAGCTATCGGTAAGAAGTAATAATGAAGTTCACACATTGCTTGAGACTGCTGCATTCAAGACAATGGGCTAAATTGTTTTGCTTCTGTTCGTTTGGTTTTTGAGACAGGATCTTATGTAACCCAGACTGGCCTCAAACTCTGTAGCCAAGGATACTCTTGAACTCCTGACCTCCTGCCTCATCACCACTCTCAGTCCAGTGTAAGCTGATCACGCTCTGGTCCCTGGGGGCTCAAACCCCAGGACCTTCTGTGTGTAAAGCAGACACGATAGCATTCGTATCTAAATTCTCCAACACCTAAATGAAAAACATGTGTGTTCCAGACTAGACCCTAACATGGAATAGCCAGCAGGCTTGCCCTCAGCATGGCCTGTTCAGGTGCTGTCACAGAATCCACTCCAGAGCTGTGTGTCTGCTGCTTTGTCTGCAGGATATATGTGCTGTCCCTTGGTTCTGGACAAGGATGGTGTCAGTGCAGCTGTCCTAAGTGCAGAGCTGGCAAGCTTTCTAGCAACCAAGAATTTGTCTTTGTCTCAGCAGCTAAAGGCCATCTACGTAGAGTAAGTGTCTATGGCGGTGGTTCCCAACCTTCCCAATGCTGTCTGTCACCCTTGGATACACTTCCTTATGTTGGGTGACCCCCCCAACCATAAAATCATTTCATTGCTACTTCATAACTGTAATTTTGCTACTGTTTTGGATCATAATGTAAATATCTGATATGCAGGATATCTCATAGGCGACCCCCAAAGTAGTCATGACCCACAGGTGAGAACCACTGATCTGTGGACTGTTGAAGGAATGATGGTTATATTTCAAGTGCTCTAATTCTGGTGACATGTTCTGTCTCTTATGAAAATCAAGATCACCTTTTCCATTTAATGTGTCACCACTAATTAGTAATGGCCGTTTGCTGTTGCGTGAGTTCTAACTCGTGAGAACATTGCACGCATGGCTTGATTGAAGAATGTGACTTTAAGTAGTTAATGTCATAAAAATATTTAACGCATCAATATCGTAGCCAGGACTGAATGTGCCTGTGTGGCACAGAAGCTGCTCAGGTGGCACAAACAGTAACCTGTGTAGCACGGCTGTATTCTATAATAAAGTTGTAACTTACCTAAGTAGACTGGTCTAGAGTAGAGTACTGATTCATAGTCTCACTGTGAGTGCCTGTCAGTCAGGGAACAATCTCGGCTTTCGTTCCTCAGGCAGTGACCATCTTATTGATACTGTTCTGCCTTAGACTGAAGTTTAACAAGCAGGTGTGGCTGGCTGGCCATCAGGTCCCAGGGATCTGTCTCTGTCTTCCCAGTGCCGGGACCACAAGCATGCACTTCCATGCCTATCTTTTTTATTTGGATTCTGGGGATTACTCAGGTTCTCATGTTTAGGACTGAGTTAGCGTCATGAACTGAGCTATCTCTTCTACCCTGGACCTCTTTGTCATTTTCCTTTTAAGTTTATTCACTTTGGTTTTATGCATGTGGGTGTTTGACTGCATGTGTCTATGTGCCATGTATGTGCCTGGTGCCCACAGAGGCCAGAAAAAGGTCACTGGGTCCCCTGAGATTGGTGCTGCAGATGGTTAGGAACTGCCGTGAGGGTCCTCTGGGGAGCAGCTGATGCTCTTAAACTGAGCTCTCTCCAGCCCCTTTTCTTTTACTTTTTTTTTTTAACAGTTATTTATTGTGTATATGTTAACATGTGTCTGAGGATCAACCCAGGCTTGGCCGCAAGTACCTTTACCCACTGAACCATTTTGCCATTTTTGAACCTTTTTTAAAATTTTATATTATTCTTTTGAAGTTGGCTAGGGCTACCTGTTTCACTTATTTTAGAATGTGCTAGCTGGTACATATCTTGCAGTCTACGGAAATTTTCGTGGCTTGTTTTGCTTAAGTTTGTGGGGTTTTTTTTCTCTTACAGGTATGGCTATCATATTACCAAAACTTCCTATTTTATTTGCCACGATCAAGACACCATTCAAAAATTATTTGGAAACCTGAGAAACTATGATGGGAAGAATAATTATCCCAAAACATGTGGCAAGTTTGAAATCTCTGCTATCAGGGACCTTACAACAGGCTATGATGACAGCCAGCCTGATAAAAAAGCTGTAAGTCATGTTGTTTACTTTGATCAACTAATTTATTTTGTATTTGCCATTTCTATAGTTTGAACAGATTCATTTATTCACGTGGCAGGCTGAAGCTGACTTGGGGCACTCAAATGTTGTTGTAATAGACTATCTGGGAAATTAGAGCTGGTGCTGTGTAGCTCAGGGGTAGACTGCTCGCTTAGCATGCACAAGGCCCAGGTTAGACCCCTATCCTAGAAAAAAGAATAAATAAATAAAATAAGCTGTGTGGGAGAAGTAGGAATCATGGGCTAAAATTGCAAGTAACCTCACAAGTCATTTGGTGATAAATGGCATCCAAAGTCATTCTTTCACACGCAAAGAAATTGTGACCCAGAAGGGCAGTAACTGGGGAAGGTCCAGGTGACATGAGACTTTTGACTCTGGATCAGCTTTCCGTCTAATTCATTCAGCACATGCCACTCCAGAGAGTGAGTCACGTGGAGCATGTGTGACTACTAGCTGGTATGATGACACATACCAGTACATCTTTAAATCCCTGCATGTGGCGGATCAAGACAGGAACATCAGAAGTCTGAGTCTGAGGCCATCCTGGGCTAGGTCATGAATAGTGTCGAAGGCCTCTCTGGACTTTCTCATTGAGCAGGCCTGAGATAAGGACAAAGAATTTGCACACCTAATAAAATTCAATGCCCTTTGACCAAAGAATGGATAAGGAAAATGTGGTACATATACACAATGGAGTATTAAACAGCAGAAAAAAAATAACAACAGCTTGAGTTTTGCAGGAAAATAGATGGAGCTAGAAAACATTATTTTGAGTAAGGTAACCCAGATACAGAAAGACAATTATCACATGTTCTCACTCATAGGTGGTTTTTAAACATAAAACAAAGAAAACCAGCCTACAAATCACAATCCCAGAGAACCCAGACAGCAAGGAGGACCCTAAGAGAGACATACATAGATCTAATCTACATGGGCAGTAGAAAAAGACAAGATCTCCTGAGTAAATTAGGAGCATGGGGACCTTGGGAGAGGGTTGAAGGGGAGGGGAGTAGTAGTGAGGGGAGCAGAGAAAAAAAGGTAGAGCTCAATAAAAAGAAAAAAGAAAAAAATTAAAGACCTGACCACCCAAAAAAGAAAGAAAGAAAGAAAGAAAGAAAGAAAGAAAGAAAGAAAGAAAGAAAAAGATAATATTGGTCCACTCTGGGAGAGCCACTTGTTTTCTGAGAATCTGGCCTTCTCTGACTGCGTGTAGCCTACTCACTGGGAAGCCCATGCTTGCCTTGGGATCTCTCCAGAGCCAGAGGTAGCAGAAGTACAGGGCTGGCTGTGCCCAGATTAGGAGGAGAGCAGGAATAGCCTGACGAGCTGTTAAATGTCTTCCCTGATATTTACCTTTTTCTGTTTTGTTTTGAAATTTTCCTAGGAACACAGTATATTTATAAGAGATAGATTACGGTAGAGGGATTATGGTGAAGTAGGATAGTGTATTGCCACACCGAGACAACCAACCATCCTTCCTTTCAATTGTTTCTCCTGGTGTTCGCCACAGAACTTTTGTGTCTCTCACGGAGATAAAGAATCCATGCCTACACTTCCGACATTCGGTAGCCCCTGCCTGTCCTCGTGAGTTACATCTGAGCCTTGACTACAGTGGCTAGTCATTACCAAGGCCTGTTCAGTATATTCTTCACAGGGCTTCCTACTGTCCATAAAAAGTTGCATTTCCTATAACTGGTCGTTGCTTTCTTTGTCTAGATTTCTATGCCACTGTCACTAGTCCTCCCAAAAGTCTTCCCATGGCATTTTCCACTGCTCTCAGGTCTCAGCTACTGTGTGGACTTCAGTTGAGTCCATTGACCATACCCTCCAGCCTTCCATGCCGCCCGTGCCTGCTGTCCTCTGGATTGTATGCACAGCTGTCATTCTCAGAGTGCCGTTTGCCAAGGTTGAGACCCTCACAGCTGACCTTCTGGCGTCTTCCTGTATTCGTTTTCCTAGACCACATCTAATGGCTTCCTGGGGTGGTGGTAGTAATTTTAGGGAGGCTGTTAGGTCTGACCATGTTTGGCTTTTTGCTCTCACGTTTCCCCAGACTCAGAGTTCGAAAGCATTGCTCCATTATTGCTCGTATCCAGGCACTGTGTTCAGCATCTGCTCATCTATTTAGCCAAGAATGGAGTCAATGTGTGATGCCTTAAAGGACATTAACACCGTACTCATCATTTATTCACAACTGATTCCGTTCCCTCAGTGAGAACATGTCCTCTGAACTCACTGTTGTAAACTTTCAGTGTGTTGGTTAGCATTTCTGCCTGTTCAGGGTTGTGGTCTCTTTTAGATCTGTGAGACTTTTGGTACTGCAGCAAAATACGCAGGAGAATACGCAGGAGAATCAATTTCAATGCTGAAAGGTTTTGGGACTCACTGTTTCTGTCAGTCGTCACGTGGCTCCACTGTCCTGAGGCCCATAGCAGTGTAGAAATCTGACAGAGAGGGGCATGGTAGAAGGAAGCTGTTCACTTTGCTTGTTACAGACAAGAAGCAGGAAGAGTGCAGCAAGGAGTCAGGGCCAAGTGAAACCTTCAAAGGTGGGCTCCCAAGACCCACTTCTTCCTCCAAGTGGTCCCTGTAATGGTAAAAATAAAATGACGCCATTCCCCAAGGGGCCTGTGGGCCACAAGGGACAGCGGGTCCCAGGCAGGGAGCCACACATAGCTGCAGCGGATGAGAGACAGAGATAGGCACATTATGTTGAGTGAGGTTAGATATTTATTTAGTGGGTTATGAAAGGGAAGAGAGAGTGAGAAGGGGGACGAGGAGCGAGGCAGAGAGAGAGAGTAAAAGAGAAACACACAGAGAGGGTTGGGGAAAGGAAAGGAGAAGTTACCTCTTGGGAGAGAGGCAGAAAAGAGAGAGCTCTTAGGAAGGAAGATCCACTTACCTAGGCAGACCAGGAAAGCAGTGGGCAGGACTTGTCTCTTAAAGGGACAGGACAGACCATTACAGCTCCCACCTTCCACAGTTCCAGGTCTTCTCAGGACACTACTAAAACGCTGCATTATCAATGCATTAAACCATTGATTAGGTCAGAGTCCTTATGATCCAACTTTATCTGGAAATGCCCTCACAGACACGCCCAGAGTGTGCTCTATAGCTTTCCTAGTCTCTTCTCAATCTAATCAAGTCAGCTGTCACATTGGGTCCTTTGGTCTATGGGCATCATTTTCTTTAGGTCTCAGTTTTCTTGGTGATATATCAAGGAAGAGTGGTGGTTGACTGGTTTCTTAAAGACTTCCTAGGTAGATGCTGGCTCTCCGGGACTGCTACCTTTCCTTCTTTGTTCTTGTCCCACTCCTTTTTTGAGGGATTTTCTCAGCTTTTAACTTTTAGTGTTCCTGTTAACTGTCAATTTCAATTCTTGTTCTAAGTTTTTCCCATAATGGTATCCTATTATTGTTTTTGTTTACTGTACCTTTCTAAAGATTCTTTTTAAAAATTCAGTATTTTTCATCCATTATAGCCTTTATTTCCTCCAATTTTTTGTTTTTTTTAAAACTTATTTTTAAATATGGCGTTTGTTTCGTTTTTGTTTTTCCTTTTAGTTTTGGACTTATTTACCCACTGTCTTTCCCTAAGGGTCTCTAAGTATCCTTTACATACTTAACTGGTTGTAAGTTTTGTGTGTGCATGACAAATGACCTAATGGGCTTTGGGGATCTTAAGTAGCAAGACAACTAACTATTCATCTTCACTTTGGAGCTATTGGGCTGGTCCAGAGCCTAACCCTGTGGTTTCCGAAGGGATGTGAATTGACTTGTCAAGGCCCTAGAGGTGTGGCTAGGGGCAGGTCTGGGACGTCTCACTCAGTGTGTCCCTACACTCCATGGTGCCTGGTGGTCCTAGTTTCTGAGCCTTTTTGATTCAAATGCCAGAGAACTCATTCCTTGCAGGCAGAGAAGAGCTAGCAGGGTATATCTTTGAGTGCCTGGTAGCTTCTCTTCAACCCTGTTTCTATGTTTCATTCCTGCCTCACACCAACCCTTGGCATATCTGGTACCTCTAATACTTCAGCACAGTCTCCGTTTCTATTTCTGTCTACCCCGCTCAGGTCCTGGGGCCCCACACTCACACCTTTTCCGAATCTTTGTCTGCTTCCTGTCTTCCATGGTTGAGTGACCTCCATGTCAAGTGTCACCGTGTTTGTTCCTCTTTGCCCTTGTGTTTATGCCTGTGAAAACTCAGAAACTGTTAACTTTAGTGATGTTCTGAAGTTAACAACTGTAAATCCATCTGATAGAGTTTTGTACAAAAAAAAAGCAAACACAAAGCAAAAAAAGAACTCCTTATGAATCTTTTATTTTTGGCAAAATTCCAATTGATAGCATTGAGTTATGATCTAATTTTCTGTAGTATTTAAGCTGAAATAATGTGTTTCAATTTGAACAAAACCTTCATAACTGCTAATAAATTTATGGAAGTAGAAAGCCAGTCTGTGAAGTTACTTAATGTTCACATATCACTAGGATCGCATTCTCTGACGTCCTAAGGAATGTCCTTGTAGCCAATGTATTCATCTGGTATTAATTTTCTTGCTTATTTGGGACAGATTCACCGGGTCAGAACAGCTGGTTACTGTCTAACTGTGTGACGTGTACGAATTAATCTCTAGGTTCTTCCTACCAGTAAGAGCAGCCAAATGATCACCTTTACCTTTGCCAATGGAGGTGTGGCGACAATGCGTACCAGCGGGACAGAGCCCAAAATCAAGTACTATGCAGAGCTGTGTGCTCCCCCAGGCAACAGGTATGACATGGGTGGTGGTGCTGTGCCTCTTAGTCCTGAGATGTCCTAGTTCTGTTCAAGGGTTAAGGAAAAATTCTCATGTGGAGTTTAGTAAGAAACTGTGGTGATACTATGTTGCTAAAGACTACTTTAAAAATTAAAAAAAAAATAGCTGTTGTGGTGGCATACACTTTTAATCCCAGCACTCAGAAGGCAGAGATTGGTAGATCTGATTGAGTTTGAGGCTTTCCTGATTTACAGAGGAAGTTCCAGGATATCCAGGGATACACAGAGAAAGTCTGTCTTAAAAATCAAAACTTGAAAAAAATAAAATCAATTTAAAAATGTTTAGAAAGAGGTGAGAGGTTTCAGTGATTTTTCTTAAACTTGGCTACCCATTATTTGGGACGCTTCCAAACCTCATACCCAGGTCTCACCAGTAAGTGCTAACTTTTAATTATAATGGTGTATGACTTGGGAGTCAAGTTTTTTTTTGTTTTGATTTTGTTTTAAAATTCTCTTTTCTTTTTTAAATTATGTATATGATGGAAGGAGTAGGCTGTACACTTGAGTGCAGGTGCCTTTAGTGGCCAGAGACACTGAATCCCTGGAGCTGGCATTACAGACAGTTATGAGTTGCCCTGTGTGGGTACTGGAAACTAAATTCTGGTCCTATGCTAGAGCAATGCTCACTTAAAACAATTTTTTATTAAAATACACATACCAAACAAAAAACCACTTGAGGGGCTGGTGAGCTGGCTCAGTGTTAAGAGCACTTGCTGCTCTTGCAGAAGACCTGAGTTTGGATTCCAGCACCCATGTCCACATCAAGCAGCTCACAGCTGCTTTTAGCTCTGGCTCCAGAGGATCCAATGTCCTCATCTGGCATCCATGGGCACCTATATCCGTATGACAGTAAACACACATACACATAAATTAAAAATTTGTAAATAGATCTTACAAAGAAGCCTACCTGAGTCTCTACAGCTAAGCAGGCTCATATGTCCACCTCTTGTACCTCTCTCTGTGGGAAAATTACATTCCTCATCTTACTGATGACCATACAACTTCCTTTCTCCAGGTATTTTTATTGCTGATTAATGCCAATGAATTTTCCTCGTTTACTCCTGGGATAAAATAAATTAGAATCCATTCCGCATACACCCATTAAATACCTGAGGGTCTGCTCAGGTCTGAGCTGGGTCCCTGGGTAGAGAAGGAACCAGATCAAAGCTCATGCTTGCTCTCCTGGAGATGGTGGGCCAGACAACCCAGGGTCCTATGCCTGGGACCTCAGCACATAGCCTGAGTTGGGAACCACTGTGTTGCTTTCAACCCAAACACCCTTGGTGCCTGTCTTCAGCACATGTAAATGCTTAGGCCATAACTAGTTAGTGCTGAGTGGTTGACATTTGACCAGGATAGGGCCTGTCAAATCTTTAAAGACAGACAGTATCTTTAAAGGAGAAGGGAGCCGATGCTTTCTGATAGAAACAATACATAAAGCCATGTATGCAGTTTAAGAATGTCTACCAACCATACTTCAAAAGCTGAAAAAGAGACTGATAAGATGGATTCCACTACTGTATTCATTTAACTTAATACGATCATTACAATATCTAATCCACATAGAAAACACAGTAGTGAAATACCTTCCATTTCTTTTAAAGACTTTCAAGCATCCAAATACACACTAAGCATGTTCACACAGCATCAATTCGAATGGCACATTTTTATAGAACTAAGTATTTTAAAATTTGATATTTTGATCAAAATTTCAATCTGTAGGCAAACAGAAAGTAGCTTTTTTTGAAAAGAATTATAAGTTGCTAATATTCCATGACTAGTGTTCAGGTATCAGTGTTTCTGTGTAGTTAAGTATTAAGCGATTTGCACTATATTGAGGCGGGTTTTCTGTGGTCATCTCTGTGATTTCATCCCCATTTCTCATATTTTGTTGCATCATTTTTCCAAAAGCTCTTTCTTTTTAATAGCCTGGAAATGTATATAAAGTTCCAGAATAGTTTTCTTTATAGTAATAATGCTGCTTAACATGTAAAGCACTATGCTATTTATGGTTCCATGTTGCTTTTTAGAGTAGACTTCATTTCAGACCTTTATAAACTGCTCAAGGAAACATCAGCCTACTGACATGCAACAGCAATAAAACCATAACTAAGATAAGCTTAAATATTAATAGACTTCATGCCATGCATTTTATTTATTAATAGAATTATCTAACCTATGAATTGGTTAGAATCAAAAAGACTTTCATGTCTAGTTCCTGCTATTTAAGAGATAATTTTGTGCAGGGCAGTGGTGGCACAAGACTTTAATCCCAGCACTCGGGAGGCAGAGACAGGTGGATCTCTGTGAGTTTGAGGCCAGCCTGGTCTACAGAGCGAGTTCCAGGACAGGCTCCGGAGCTACACAGAGAAACCCTGTCTCGGAAAATTAAAAGAGAAAGAGAGAGAGAGTTGTTGAAGATGATGTCCTTTCCAGCTTTTTATTTCTAAAAACTTTCAGACATACAGACATAGAAACACTAAAATGGTAATTCACTGAACCCTCGTGTTCTTCACCTAGGCCACACTGGAAAGCAAGCACATATGGGACAAACAGCAAATGTCTTAGTGTTGCAGGCCCTATGGTTCTGCTGCTGAAGTGTAGCAACAGTCATATATGCATCAGTGAATGGACATAGTCTGTGTCCCAATAATACTTTATTCACAAAAACAGACCATAACGCATAGTACAGATCCCACAGAGCCTCCACCATTGCTGGTGTTTTGCAGTATATCTCTCCTCAATGTTTTTTTATTTGTTTGAAATTTTTAGAACAAATTATAGACTTGTTGATACTTGCCTCCTAAATACTTAATTGTATGCCTCCTAAGAACAAGAGAACCCCAGTGTTATTAGTTCCTGGTTGTTTTCAAACAGTTACACCAGAGAAGCAGAAGTGGGGTGAGCTCACATGATGGTGGGTAGGCAGGCTGGAGTTTGGGGCATGAAGTGAAGTTGAAAATGTGGATTAAATTCTTCAGGAAAAAAATGTTCTTTTGAATCTTATCCATTCAGGTCACCAAGGATAATGACCTTCGTTTAAAGTAAACTATTTGTAAGTGGCTGTCACATCTTTAAAATTAGTAGTTGAATAACCAGGGATTGTTTGTAAGCCGAGCCTGGTCAACATGAATTCAGACTTGCCAAGAAGTCCGTAAAATAAGCCATTTTTTTTCCAACTCAGAATTTCATTGAGAAATCGGATTACTTCTATTGTCATTGATCTTACATTGATTTTTGGCACAGTTAGAGAGACACAGCTGTCTGATGAGAAGAGACATTTCAATACCCATTTCCGTAAAGTGACCCACTGAATTTAAGCTTAGGAAATAAGGATTCCTAGCCCAAGTTTGCATAGCCAGGTGGTATGGTCTTGTTTTTAAAATATTATTCAACAGTGTTACACTTTAAGTGTCCAAATGGGTCATTTAGGATTAGGGTGGGAAATAGGAATTATTACATCACTATAGAGTGGTCGGAGTGCCCCCCCACAATAAGCATGCTCCTCAGGAACATTAACTCAATGAGCAAAGGAATCAATGCGTAGATATGTCATGTTTGGGAACTAAAAGATTGATAAGAAAGTTAGTAATTGGAAAATTCACTGAGTTTGAGTTTTAGGCTTCGTTTTTAACTAATTATGGCCATATTTGCCTTCCTGAGACTTATTTTCTTCAAAACACATTTGTAGGGAACAGAGAGACCAGTGTAACTCACGTATTAGTTATAATTACTGTATATGTTGGTAATAGGAATAAAAAAAATTATAATGATAGCTCGTATTGAGGCCTTTGGGCCGGGTTCTGGGCTAATCCCTTTATACAGAATATCTCGCTATATACAGTAACTCTCTCGCGAAGGTAAAGTCTTTATACCAGTTTTACAGATGAAGAATGTGGGTCTTGCCTGAGGGTACATAACTAACAGAGGCAGAATTAATATCTGCAGTGAAATCGTTTGCCTTTTTTATACTGTGGCCAGTTGCAGCATCAAAATGATCTGAACCGATTGCAGCAACTGTCATTCCTTCCGCATGACCTGCGTATGTAAGCGTCGCAGGTAGTCAAGAATGAAGCAATAGAAAATGCGTGAAGGGTTCATTTCCAAAGTCAGCTGTATGGTAATTCCCGCTGGACTCTATGGGCCGCTCGAAATCTGTTCCACTGGGAGCTCGGCTTTTGTGTTGTTTCCCTCCATGGACCATGGACCTGATGTGTAGAAATAAGTGCTTCCTACAAGCTTGAAACCTTGGCTTTCTTAAAGGGGTCAGTTTCTCCAGAGTTTTGTTTATCCTTCAGCTGTAGTCTTTTTTGTTTATTTGTTTTGTTTCACTTTTTGTTTGTTTTGTTTTGGTGGTGATAGAGCAATAAAGATTCGACACTGTGGCTTCCATTCCCTACCTGTTATATTTAAAGAAAGAAAAAGACCACCACCCCAACTAAAATGACTGCCAGGGCAAATTTGACCCTGATCATGAGGGTGCATTCAGAAGAGCAAGCACAAGGAGACAGGAAGTGGGATTGTCTTCTTCCCCTCGGCTGGAGTCTGCTAGTTTTAAAGGAATAGGCACAAAGGAGATGAGGGAAAGACGAAAAGGCTCTCTGCTTAATTCACTAAGCAGGAGATGCAGTAGGTCTTTGTATAAACAAAGGTTGTACTGCGTGGGGTGGGGGCATTAAAATATTTGCAGAAAGGTTTTATAAGGTGACGGGGGGGTGAACAGATTTGAATTCCTTGTTAAACACAAGTTTTATAGTATTTGATAGAAAGACTTAGTTAATGTTTCTTGCACCGTGAAGAGGCTTCTGTCTGAGCCCTTTCTGTGAAGGCAACTTGACTTCTGTGACCCGAAGACAAAACAGTATCATGAACAGTCTTCCAGGAAGACAAAGGACTTCACAGAGATGTGGTCAAAGTTGAGCAGGATTGAAGCACGAGGAAAATCAGGAACGTTTCCTCTGTGTTGTTACAGACAGTATAGATCCCTGAGGATGCTAGGACTAAATTTGTGTGTGGTTCTTTAAAATTCTTAGAAGAAGAGCAAAGAGTAATTTTATTTATTGTGAAAACCTTGGATTGAAAAACTTTTGGGGAAAAGAATACATATCATATCGCCACCTGAGATATTCCCCCCCAAAGTCAACAAATGTGTTCCCACACTAAAGTTCATGGAGTTCCGTTCTTTTCTGAATTCCACTATCTTGAAGTTTAGTCTCAGTCTCACTAGGTCCACGAAGGGAGCATTTTAAAATACAGTTTGCAGGGGCTAGAGAGATGGCTCAGTGATTAATATGTGAGCCACTCTTGCAGAGGACCCTAATTCTTTCCTTGGTGACTCATACACCATGTCACTCCAGCTCCACAGACAACTGCATTTACATGTACACTTGTGCATAATTAAAAATTAATCCGGAAAATACACTTATATATGTTTTAAATGTCTGATTTTGCTTTGAAGCTGTGGCTCATACTTGTAATTCTTAATCCCAGCACTCAGGAAGCTGAGGTAGGAGCATTGTTGGGATTTCAAACAGAGCCCGGGCTACATAACAGGGTCCTATCTGGTGTAGGAGGGTCATCTGTCTATGTGTTACTTTCATTGGTTAATAA
>LOEQ01007206.1:6762-19965 GCA_001685075.1 Bramus lutescens | reverse complement strand
TCATTGGGTACTTCACTGCTCAACATACAAATTGAAAGTCATTGGGTACTTCACCGCTCAAGCTCTTGACTCACGCCCTAGACCAAACACTCTGTAGGCAAACCACTCCCTGGGTTATCCGTAAGGGAACTAGAACCTAGTTGGATCCTTAGACTTTTGTTTTAGGTAGGAACCAACTACTTCCCAACTAGCTACACCTGTTGACAATAACCTTGAGAGAGCAGAACTCTGATTTACAACTAGGTGAGACTTTTGTTTGAAGTAAAAACACAATAATTTTGAACTAAACACAAGTCCCAGACTCTCTGACCTTTGGCCTCTTTGGGCCTCCACAGAGTTTTTCAGGTAGGCTAGGCTGACTAGCTTTTGAAATTCAAGGGTCTGTCAGTTTCTATCCACACATTCTCTGCTGGAGTTACAGGCATAGATCATTTTTTTACATGGGTTTTGGACCATCAAACTCAGGTCTTTATGTTTGCAAGGCAAACACTCTACGGATTGGGTTATCAGTCCAAAAGCTCTTTAAATCTTAAATCTATTCTTGCATAATCATTGCAAAGTTAGTATCTCCCGCCTCCACCTAAACAACACTTGTGTTGTTTTAATGTTTATCTTTTGCAATATATTCAAATGGCCTACAACTCAAAGGATACAGAAGGCATACAGCAAAATATTTTACCCTTATCCACGGCCCATGCATTAGTGGGGCCATCTTCATCAGCTTCAAAGACACACAGCAATTAGGTGATGAATCCTTTTGTCTAGATTTGGTTTTGCATAAACGGTAGACGTCATTCCCCACTGCTCTCCACTGCACCTTGTTTTACTATGCAATTGTGAAATCATATTTCGTGTCCCTGCTTATTCACTGGCTCCTTCCCTGAGATGGACTGATGGAGCAATCCATGTGCATTGCTACAGCGCACTGAGCTTCTGCAGTTGATAATGGTGAAAAGCTCTGCCTCCTCCAGAAACATGGTCACTTTGGTCATAGCTCAAATAAATTCCCTTACCGGTGAGTGCTGAGGTTCTTTCTCACTTGTGCTATTTCAAGCAGCAGCCACACAGGCAGTAACATTACCCCGTATCTTTGCCTGTCTCTGTGTGTGCCTGCATGATAACCTACTTCATTTTTAAAGTGCCCCCAAAATCACAGTTTTCGGAAGTGAATGCTGAGCAGCCCGTCAGTCTAGCTGCTGCCCCAGAGTCTCCAGCATACACTTGCTGGAGCACTTACTTCAGAGGTTGTTTTCATCATGGTCTGAAAATGTCTTTAACTACCTGTGTTCATTCATCCTACACTGCTGGGAAAGCCTGCTGACTTAATGCTAATTTTTCCTGGTACTTTGACGTCACTATTTAATTTTATTCAGAGCTGTTTCTTTCTGACCAAAAAACAAGTTGCTAATCCCTTCCTTCCCACTGACTTCTTTTTTCATATATATATATATGTGTGTGTATGTATGTATGTATATAAGTATATATTTATATATACACACAAATGTTTATACACACACACACACATTTACTTTCTTAAAAGTACCTTGGGATATGTTATTGAAGGAGCACAGACTCTCAGGACAGCTTTCTGGTACATGCACGATAGGGAACTTTCCTGGCATACCTTCTGCCTCCTCCCACTTGGAACCTCCCTTGTTTGCTCGAGGCAGCAACTGTTCTGGCAAAGTCGTTTTGTCTATTTCTGAATTCATTTAAGCGAGGCTGGGTCATACGCTCAAGCTTGATGGTTTCTAGCCTGCTCTACCTTTGGTCCTTTGCAGTTTCCCTGCACCCATGTCAGATGCTGGTCTCCATTTCTTCATCTCAGGAGGCTTTCTCACATTTCCTCAGCATTAGCTTCATTTTCCTAATTCTGAGAGAGAGAGAGAGAGAGAGAGAGAGAGAGAGAGAGTGTGTGTGTGTGTATCTGTCTCTTTTTTCTTCTTAATTTAACCTTTCTTTGGAGTTTCAGATTTCATGATGTTCTAGTTTCATCTCTGCTCTTATGATTACCACTCTAACCAAATATCACTTAGGGGAGCAAAAGGACTTATTTCAGCTTATAGTTCATGGTCCATCACTGAGGGAAGTCAAGGCAGGAGTTCAACAGGATCTATGGAGCAGAAACCATGGAGGAACCTGGACATGGGAGTACATGTCTTTAATCCCAGCACTCAGGAGGCAGAGGTAGATGAATCTCTGTGAGTTCAAGGCCTGCCTGGTCTACATAGTGAGTTCCAGGCTAGACAGAACTATGGAATGTGAAAGAGCAGAGACAGAGATGGAGAGTCAGAGACAGAGATGGAGAGTCAGAGACAGAGATGGAGAGAGTCAGAGACAGAGATGGAGAGAGAGTCAGAGACAGAGATGGAGAGAGAGTCAGAGACAGAGATGGAGAGGCAGAGAGAGAGAGAGAGACTCTGTCTCAAAACGAAACAACAATAAAAAAGAAAAAGTAACCACAAAGGAAGACTCTTGCTGGTTGGCTGTCAAGTGTGGACTTAATTTGCTCCCTCATGCAGCTCGGACTATCTCCAGAGAATGCTGCCACCCACACTCAGTAGGTGGGGCCACTCTATATTTATTGAGAACCAAGACAATCCTTGACAGACATGCTCTCTGGGACAATTTTAAAAATCTTTTTTTCTGAAAGTTCCTTTTCCTCTTTTTCTAAATCTTCCCTTTCTTTTCTGCTGTGTTGTATCCCATCCTTAGGGTTCCCCCTGGTGCTGTGTCCTCCCCGAGCTCTTTTTTTGGATCCCTTCTTACACAATGGTGTCTTCTCATGTACTCTTCCTCCACTTCGTTGTGTGGTGTGAGCTGTTTTCCGGCGTGTGTAAGTTTTCTCTCACTGTGGACATCTTTTGTGCCTTGCGTTGCAGAAACACACTGCCAAGTGGTTCTGTGTGAGCTTCTGTCAGGTCCCAAGGACTTCCTTGCTTTGCTGTTAGTATCGGTTTGTTTAGTTTTCAAGATAATTGCTTTGCACATCTACAATTGTAGTTATTAATTGTAATTAATTAGCTTGAAATTTTTATGCTTTGCCTGCATGTATGTAAGTGTTTCATATGTATACAGTGGCCACATGAGGTCAGAACAAGGTCAGAATAGGATGTTAGATTTCCTATTCTGGAATTATGGATGGCTGTGAACCATCATGTGGGCGCTGGAAAACAGATCTGGGTAAGAGCTCTTAACTGCCGTGCCATCTCTCAAGCCCTCATCTAATTATTAATTATATGATACTATTTACATTTTCAAAATAAATATGTATATTTAAGTGCACAGAAATAAATTACAATTGATAATTAGTAACATAATACTACCCCATTAATTATACAAAGTAATCTTCAAATTCAGAAGGAAGAAAAAGAGGCAGAGTGGGTAAAACACTAAGAGGCACGTGGATAAGATCCGAGCGAGAAAGTGCTGGGAGCGAGACCTCTGTCTGGGCTTTAGCCTTCTGCCCGTCTTCTGAGCAGAGGCACCGATGGCTCTCTTTCACAGATTATCTTTTCAAGGATATCTGCACAGAAAACAGTTTCGGAAAAAAAAGAGAGAGGTAACACCACCCTCCAGGAACTGAACAGAGTGCTTCGATGTCTAAGATAATATAAAACTGTCTCCCTCTGTGGTGGAGGATAAGCAGGCTTGCTAGGTCTGTTGGGGTCTCTTAAGCTTGAGTTCCCTGCGAAAAACTGCAGCATTCACCTTAACCTCAGCCAGTCCAAGGCACACAGAAGACTTGAGAACAAGAGTGACCAACCTGAACGTAAAGCATCCAACCTGTTGTGCTGTGACCAATGAAGTCCTTTGTGTCTGACCCCTTGACCTCTTGTCTTTGCCATGAAATAGTTCAGGCTGACTTGTTAGCTTACAAGTAGATAGAAATCTGACTCTCACGGCTCTTAACTAAATGAATTGTACCGCTCAATATCAATATTTATTACAAATATAAAGAAAACATAAGGGATAGACTGGTGCACAAACAAACAAATAGAACAACAAAAAGAACATATAAATAAAGGAAATTTTATATGAAAATCATGGCCATTGCAAGTTTGTAAGTAAAGAATCTAAAAATTTCAAACACAGTCCTTCCAAAAAATCCACAAAAATTAAAAAACAAAACAAACAAAAACAAACCTGAAATTAAATTGCCGACTCAAATTATGGCCCCATACCCAAAAGGTCTAAATGTAAACAATAGTTTTTCAATGAAGGAAGTTTTTGAGACAGAGTTTCATGTAGCAATGGTAACCTCAAACTTAAGAAGTAGTCAAGTTGCATGTAGAAGACTCTAAATAGGTCCATACTTATCGTCCTGCATAAAACTCCAATCTAAATGGATCAAAGTTCTCAACATAAAACCAGATACACTAAACTTGAGATCATTTGCACAGGCAAAGACGTTCTCATCAGAACACCAATAGCGCAGGCACTAGGATCAACAATTGTTAAATGGGACCACATGAAACTGAAAAGTGTCTGCACAGCAGGTTAATATCCAAAATAAATAAAGAACTCATAAAGCTAGATATCAAGACAACTAATTACCCAATTTAAAAATGGAGTACAGACCTAAACAAGATTCTCAAAAGAGGAAACTCAAATGGCTAACAAACACTTAAGTGTTCAGCATCCTAGCTCATTAGGGAAATGAAAATCAAAACTACTTTGAAATTTCATCTTACACCCATCAGAATGGCTAAGACCAATAAAATAAATGACAGCTCATGCTGTCGTGGATGTGGAACACTTATCCATTGCTGGTGGGAGTGCAAATTTGTACAGCCATCATGGAAATCAATATGGTGGTTCCTCAGGAAGATGGGAACCCATCCACCTCAAGATCCAGCTATACCACTCTTGGGCATATTGGGCATATACCCAAAGAACACTTCATCTTACCACAGAGACACTTGTTCAACCATGTGTTGATGGGATTTTCCGTTGTGTCAGCCAGCTGCCAAATAACCACACAGAGTCTTACTGTTAATTATAAATGCTTGGCCAATAGCTCAGGCTTATTACTAACTAGCTTTTACAACTTAAGCGGACCCATATTTCATATCTACACTCTACCGCTTGGTGGTACCTTTTTAAAACATGGTATATTCATCTCCTGCCTCCCTCTATGTCTAGCTAGCATCTCTGCCCTCCTTCTTCCCAGCATTCTCTCATTCTGGCTCTCCCGCCTAACCTCTTGATACCTATCTACTGGTCAGTCAGCTCTTTATTAAACTAATGAGTATAATACATATTCATAGTGTGCAAAAAGGATTAGTTCATGACACCCATGTTCATTGCTGCTCTATTCATAGTAGCCAGAAATTGGAAACAACCTAGACGGCCCTCAGAAGATGAATGGATAAAGAAAATGTGGTACCTTTACCCAATGGACTATTACTCAGCCATTAAAAAATGTAAATCTGCAGATAATGGATGGAACTAGGAAAAATCACAGAGTGAGGTAACTCAGACTCAGAAAGAAAAATATGGCACGTATTGGCTTATATGTGAATACTAGCTGTTAAGTCAATGCTAACCAAGCTATAATCCATAGAACCACAGAGGTAGATATAGAGTAAGGGACTAGGGAGGGACAACTAGGTCTCCCTAAGAAAAGGAAATATAATAGATAGATGGTGATGGATGGAGCGTAGTAGGGAACTGAAACGGGGCCAAGTGGTGAGGGAAGAAGGGGAATGATGGAGGGAATCTTAATGCAGGATAAGTTTCACAAAATATATACACATATGAAGGGAGTCTAAATGAAACTGTCAGATAATGGGGGAGACAGAGCCCTAACTGAACATCTCTTGTTCCTAAATGAAGCTTCCAGCCCACTCATTGAGTTACACCTAATTGAGTTGTTGGCCAAAGTGGTCCCATGGGAACCCCTAAACAACCCAGGCTGTTGCCAAGAGTATAGGTTGCTCTCCCTAACACCTTTATAATTCATTGAAATTAGAGAAGTTGGGCTGGTGCCTACATAGAGTCTTTAACCCTACATGGTAGTGTCTTTGGTACAGGAAGTTACTTTGCATGCTACCAAGAGAGAAACATAAACATCAACCCAGCCACAACCCTTTAGTCTACTAAACTAACTGCTTGTGAGATACACTAGTGTAACAGAGGCACAAAGCTTTTGGGAGAAGCCAGCAACCACATGATTTGATTTAGGACCCACTCTGCAATATGGAAACCATATTTCCATAAATAAAAGGGGGGATAGAAGTAGCCAAGCCTTCTGCATGCAAGAACTTATAGTTTCAATAACCATGGAAATTAGATGGGCCTCTAGCAACATAAGACAGTCTTTGTTAGAGTCCTCCATCCAGTGAAAGCTGGAATCTAGGTTTTGCTGCAGAAAGTAGTTTGGGGATGACGCAGTATGATGCAGAATTGGAGTTTATTAAAGGGTATAACAAGAGGGGCTTGGGAAAGAATAAGACCAACCAAGTGTGGTTGGTGTCAGCTTCTCAAGGAGCCTCAGGTTTCCCTGTTTTTACAACAGCCACACATGGGATTTGGGATGCTTTTTAAGCATCATCTTCATGGGGTTGCTGAGAAGTTTAAATGAGAGACCACAGTGTAGTTCACACTGCTGAAACAACAGAATGCTAATGACTTAATGTCTCAAAGTATGGAAGCAACTGTTCTGGTTGCTCTTTGTTTCATATTAAAGTGGTCCTTTGTCTTCTTCCCACTCCGGTATTGGGGTATACAAGTGTATGGGGATTTCAGTATTCACTGGAACTCCCTCCCAGTACTATTCTATGGTTTCTGGTTTATTGTTTTCACATGCATCTTCATATTCTTTACTAATTTTCCTAAATCTCCATGCTCCTACCCTGGCAAGAGGTGTTTTTGTAGAGACTGGTCCCCAACACCTTGGTAGAATCAATCTGTGAGTTTATGACTCTCAGTAAGTTCTTTACTTTTTCTCTAAGCCGACCCACATTCCCTGAACACAGAACTTCATCCCACAGGGTATATTTAGTAACAGATAAATGAGAAGAGGGCTGAGTATCTCCAGCTCAGCTTAAAGTTAGAGGAAATTACTGAGTCATGAAACAAGCTCCCACCATAAGGCTGTTGCACAATAGGAATTATTACGCAATAGAAAAAGTGGAGGCTATCCGTGACACATCTCTTCACCATGTACAGGTCACAGGAACCCTGCTTCTATGGATGCTAACAGCAAGCAAGAACTACTGGCAATATGGAAGACTTATGAAAGCCAATGTAATAACCAGACCCTCCATATGTATTAGCAAAACAAACAAAGCATCTCTGTGTAATAATGTTTAAAACTCAGAAATTTAGAAGTCAGTGATGGAGTAGAGGAAAAGAATGAGACTCAAAGGCAAAAGTAGTCTTGTGGCTGTGTTCAAATTGGAACCTCTCCCCTGTAAGTGTTCTGCCTTAGACAAGTCATTTAAATTCTCAAAGCTTAGAATGAGGGTGAGGGGCACCTCATCCATACCTCTGAAGTCTACTGAAAGGATTAAAGAAAATGAGACATACATTACAAATGAGGCATAGAGCAGACAACATGCAGAGTTCTGGCAAGATGAGCATTTGGCCCGAGTGAAGCAAGAGATCACATGACAAGGGGGGTTTCCTTTGCCTCCTGTTTGTGCATCTACTGCTCATTCATTCATTCATTCATTCCCTCATCTACGTCAGCCACCTCTCAAAATGACCAAAGATGGATGTGTACTTAATGCATTCAAGACAACAACAGAAATATATGTGTACACATGTATACACACACACACACACACAAATAAAAAATCAGACTGAAGAGAAACCTATTAGTTGCTATAGAATGAGACAGTACAGTAGAAATCAGACTTCTTTAAATTTTCTGAACCAATAAAATTTAACAATATTAACAATTATCAAGTTGTTTTCCTCTTTTAAATCAAGTAAATACAAAGACAAATAAAATAGAAGAAAACCAAAGATGACACTATTGACTGACACCACAATTTTTATAAAATAAGTACATCGTTAATATATATAAACTAGGAAGACCATCAACTCAAAGTACAGTCTAGTTCTGTCTTGTGAAATTCATTGTTGTTTATGTGATTTGTCTTGGGTGGGTGGAAACTACCATGAGCTTGCAATGGCTTAGAAAGAGCCACTTTGGATCACTGCCTCTGTTTACCAAATGACCCCTGTCCTGGCTAGTTGTGTCAACTTGACACAAGCTATAGTCATCTGAAAGGAGTGTCTCTCATTGAGAAAACACCTCCCTCCATAAGATCAGACTGTAGGCAAGTCTGCAGAGTGTTTTCTTGGTCAATGATTGACGGGTAATTGATTGAGGGTCCAGCCCACTGTGGGTAGTGTTACCCCTGGGCAGATGGTTCTGGGTTCTATATGAAAGCAAGCTGAACAAGCCATGATAAGCACAAGCCCCTCCACCCCCATGGGCTCTGCATCAACTCTTGCCTCCAGGATCCTGCCCTGCTTGAGTTCCTGTCCTGACTTCCTTTGACGATGAACAAAGTGATGTGGATGAGTAAGCCAAATAAATCCTTTTTGGCCACAGTCATTTGTTTTTATTTTATTTTTTAAATAAAAATTTTGAATTTATTTTATGTGCCTTGGTGTTTTGCCTATATGTATGTACATCTGTGCTAGGGTGTTGGTTCCCTGTAACTGGAGTTATAGACAGTTGTGAACCTCCATATGGGAGCTAGGAATTGAACCTGGGTCCTCTGGAAGAGCAGCCAGTGCTCTCAACCACTGAGCCATCTCTCCAGCCAAGCTATGGTGTTTCATAACAGCAATAGAAACCCTAACTAAGACAACCTGGACTCATAACCAATGAACCCATCTGTCTTGAGCTCACCTGGCAGTGTGAGCATGGAGATGCTCCAATTGTTTAAAGACTTTTCTTGGAAGGACACTCTGAGAAACTTTCCCTGGGTTCTTCTCACTGGGCATTGTGCGAAGTATTCAACGACAACAATAATATCCCAAGAAGGACTGGGGAGTTTGTGCAAATCATAATCTCTCGACAGAACAGTCTTCAACAAAAGATAGAGCTGGGTAAATATTCTTCACTTGAGCTAATGTAATGAGGACTTTAGGGGATTCATATTCTTGGTGTGAGAATTTTTTATATCAAAAAAAGTAGAAAAGGTCCCTGTAAGGACTCATACTTCTTGAATCTCCCCTCCTCTGTGCTGATTGACCAATTGTGTCAGATTGTGAGGTCAACCTCCCACCAATGGGACGAGATACCGCCTAAGTCAGAGGTAAAAGATGGGGAGTCTTTTTGGCCCCTATGTGCTCAGTAGCCCTGTTTGTGTCTGTCACTTTCTTTTGACAAAAGAGCTGCCTTGCTAAACAACTTTTGCCTTGTCTGCATCTTCCTTTGTGTGATACTAAGATTATTATTCGTTTCTAACTTAGGAAGCCAACAGGACTGTGAACTGTGTGTTTTATTTATGTGGGTCTGTGAGATCATATTTTTGTCAAACCAACCTTTGGCAAACCTTGCCTCAGTGACTTTTCAGTACCTCTGGAAATCAGGTCATGTGTTGATAGTTAAACATTCAGTTCACCTGGGGCAGAGAAGCCTCTCCGCACAGCTGGGACTCTTGCTGACTCTAAAAGGGTCGCTGAAACTCACTAAAACCATCTATCATACTTTTCTAAATGATTATCTTTTGATTATTTTGAACTATGTGTATTTGTGGATGTCTCTGTGTGCATGCGGGCGCCTGGATCTGCTGGAGATGGAGCTACAGGTCAGGAAGAGCACAGTGTGCTGTTAACTGCCCTGCCATCTCTCCAGTCCCACCATGTCTGACTTGTACTCATTCTCTCCCTCAGCGCAGAGCTACTGGATGTCTGCTCTGGCTTCTAGTCTAAGCATTGCAAACAGAGAGGTGCCTGAATCAAACCCCTCTGCTCCTGGGGAAAGACGGGTGACAAATGAGACAGACATTTCACCAGCACAACACAGCAGTGGGCAAGTGCTGTGGAGAAATGGGAACCAATGAGGGTGGGAAGTGTGTGTGTGTGTGTGTGTGTGAGTGTGTGTGTGTGTGTGTGTGTGCGTGAGTGTGTGCATGAGTGTGTGCAACAATAGCTCTACTTTCAGAAAGTTGACATTCTGGAGAGGGAAAGATGTGAAACCCTGAAGAACTGGAATAAGTGAGGGACAAGGAGGCATCTCAGGGCAGGGCACGGAAGGCAGAGGGAAAAGGCCCTGGTAGGGGCAGGAGTGTGACTCTAGCTTTGAGGGACAAGGTCAGTGTTGCAGGTGCAGAGTCAGGCCTGGAGTAGGTGATGAAATACTGGAGAGGTAGTGGGGCATAGAAAAGGAAGAGACAACATTATATAATAATTATAACATTATTATAGTTATAATTATCTTAGCAGAAATTGTTAATAATTATAACGGTATTATTAAATCATTATGTGATTCCTACTCTGGGAAGCCTGAGGAGCCATGAGCAGGTTCAAATGGACCAACTGCTACTTTAACAGCTACGTTGAGAATAGACTACGTTGAGAATAGACTACAGACAGTGAGGGCAGAAGCAGGGAGCTGCAAGCCAGCTACTGCATTCCAGCTGAGATCTCTCAGCCTGGAGCAGGCTGGCACACAGGGTAATGCGAATGGGGTCCTGCAGTGTGGGAAGCTCACTTAGCTTACCCACTTTGGGTGAAATCACTCAATCAGTTCTGAGACTCTACAGAGATTCTGCTAGCGCTTCGTTGACTCAGACTTCACGACGAAGGGCTGTGTGCTTCCTGCCCACGTACACAGCCTGCTCAGATGGGAAGTGGGACCCCTACCTAAAAACTGGATCTCAAAGAGAGCTGCCTGGAGCTTGGGTAGAGCCATGACAGACAGGAGAGGCTGCTGAAAAGGGAAGTGGGGCCAAGCGCTCAGAGTTTTATCTGCTTTGTCCATAAAAGGAGATAAGACTCTTCACAGAGGCCTGCACTGGGGCCAGAGTGTACATTCTGTCTGTTTTCTCTCCACATAGATTTATGTTGTCCCATCCATAGCAAACACGAGTTCTTCAGACAAACTTCTGTGTACTCGAGCTGCTGAAATTCAAGATCCACCTTGGGTAGCTGCTCATGTTAACTTTTACAACATTATATTTTGTCATTTCTGTGCCTTTCAGAAAGTGACTTTAAGGACCTCGTACGGAGACAAGTCAGTGTGTGTAGTTAGTTCTCTCTTGACTTTAATCTGTTTTCCTGTCATGAACCATTGCTCTTGTAGCTAATTAAGATGCTTTGATACGACCTGGCTTCCTCTTCAGAAGTGAATCTTAAGCTGGGATTGACAGGGTGGCAAGTCAGGAAGCAGGTGCAGGGAGGAAACCTCCTGGTCACGGATGTTTTCCCACTGACTATGGACTTGCTCAGAAGCCTGTCCACCTATGTCTCCAGAAAGCCACCAGCAGGCAGTGAGACCTGGTGAGCCACTTCGTCACACCCTAGGAATGGATCCATTGTCATCTTAACTTCTGTCTTTATTGGCACCAGTTTTGAAAAGGGAACTCTGATTGAGAACTCTTTCCCAATAAGAATATTTTGAAATTAAGTAAAAATGTATTGTGGCAATAATTAGAATTCAATTTCCTTGGAAAAATGAACATTCAAATACCTAGAAAATAGATTTTGTAATAGCCAGGTATGGTGTACACCTGTAATCCCAGCATGCCAGAGGCAGAGGCAAGAGGATTTCAAGTCTGAGGACAGTTTAGACTCCATAGTGAAACCCTGTCTCAAAAAGAAGAATCTTCTGTTATTTTGTTTTAAACATTACTGTTTTGGAGACAGAGTCTCACATAGACTCATAGTCTTCCTGCCTTTGCCTCTGAAGTGCTAGATTACAGGCATGCGCAGCCACACTTGGTTTATGTGGGTGTCAAACCGAGATCTTTGTGCAGCCTAGTCAAGCAATCTTCTAAGTAAGTTACATCCTATGTAACTTTTAGATTTAAAGACTTCTTTTCTACATTAGCCAAAGACTTTAATACTAGATTCACATGTGGCTTTTTTTTTTAACATTTTAGAAGCAAAGTGGCCTCTGTTGTCTTTGTCTCTCTGCTTCCTACTAGAATGATTGTCTTTTTTGGAGTTTGCAGCTATCTTGGGGCTGGTATTAATATTGCTAGTATTTGGCAATAAATAATTATACTGCAAGTGACTAAATTTGGAGCAAAGAAACGACTTTCAAGAGGGAGCCCTGAAAGAATGCTGTACTCAGGATTGTAGGAGGCTCAGGGGCAGGGAGGCGAGTGCATAGATTGTCTAAAGACAACCAAGCAGCATCCATAGCTGATATATTCCTAGGTGGAAGTTTTATCCATCAAGTCACTAAGATGGTCAAAAATAGCATCCAGGATCCCCTGTAGGGAAGATCTCTACTCCCCTGCAAGCCCCACATGTCCACCTTGCTCTAGAGTCTTCACTATTTCTTCCAGAGCTGTTATCAATCAAAGTGCTAGGTAGGCAGGCTGTTTCCTGATACTAGAATAAGTTAGCTAAGGGCCTAAAAAGAGAAAACGTTCACAATTCTCTATTATGTGTTGTGTTATAGATGGATTCTGTTTTATAAAGTTCTATACAATTTCTCACTATCATTTCTGGACACTAAATGTCCCTGGAAACTAGAGAGGTGATGCATAAATAACTGCTTACCGCAGGCCACCACTCCTTCCCCAACCCAGGTCAGGGTTATTGCGGTTGCTTGCCTCTTTGCTGGAACTTATGGGGAATAAATTTCTGGAGCTTATGGGGAATGAACCATTCCCCCGCCTGCCTCCCAACATCAAGACTGGGCCTAGGCTCCTCTACTGTCCCACTTCTCTACCCAAGCCCCGCCTTCCTATACCATCTGGCCTCCACCTGGCTGCTAAGCCTCCTGCACTCTAGGTCCAGAATTTGTGAAGGCGGGGAGGTGTAGGGAGGTGTAGGGGTGAGGACAAGAAAAGGGAAGGAAATGGTACTGAAGTGGCTCTGGCCTTCTGTAAGTATAGTCCAGCAAATCCTCTGTCCCTTCTCCCGCAGTGGGGACTGCCAGGCAAGGTGATTAAACAATAGGTCCAAACACCATCTCTCAGACTCTTTGAAAGGTGGCCGTGGTGCTCCTGAAATGGCTGACTGGTCACCTGCCTCGACACGGTGACCGTCTGGAGGTAGCCA
>LOEQ01007205.1:122059-145750 GCA_001685075.1 Bramus lutescens | reverse complement strand
CTCAGAAAATTAGGAAACAACTTTCCTCAAGACCCAGCAATACTACTTTTGGGTGTATACCCAAAGGATGCTCAATTATACCACAAGGATATGTGCTCACCTATGTTCATAACAGCATTGTTTGTTGTAGCCAGAACCTGGAAACAACCTTAAATGCCCCTCGACCAAAGAATGGATAAGGAAAATGTGGCACATTTACACAATGGAATATTACACAGCAGAAAAAGTAATGACATCTTGAAATCTGCAGGCAAATTGATGGATCTAGAAAGCATAATATTGGGTAGGTAACCCAGACCCAGAAAGACAAATATCATATGTACTCACTCATAAGTGGTTTTAGACATAAAACAAAGAAAACCAGCCTTCAGATCACAATCCCAGAGAACCTAGACAACAATGAGGACCCTAAGAGACACATACATGGATCTAATCTACATGGAAAGTAGAAAAAGACAAAATCCCCTGAGTAAATTGGGAGAGGGTTGAAAGGGAGGGGAGAAAAAAGGAGGGGAGCAGAGAAAAATGCATAGCTCAATAAAATCAATAAAAACTATAAATGAAAAGCATTGAGGAAACACACTAAACATATTCCATGACCCGTTAATAAGCCTTATTCTATAATATACAAAATACTGTCCTTGTTGTTTCTTCATTCTGTGAATACTACCCAGCTAGACCCATGGTGAGGATGATTCTCTGAGAAAAGTCTATTTGTTCCTATCATTTCATTACTGCCTTGGCATCCCCAGTCATCTGTTCTGTTTGTGAAGGAGTTTGAGTAGTTAGTCTTCTTTGATGTGGAATAAGGAAATAGGCTGTGTAGGAGATCTGGAGTCTTGGTCAAGGAATTTTGTTTGTTAAATTCAAGCTATGATTGTTAGTGTTAGAATCTATCCATGGTGTGGTGGTTTGAAAGAAAATGATCCCCAAAGGGAGTGAAGTTATTAGGAGACGAGACTTTATTGCAGTAAAGTGTGATCTTGTGAAGGAAGTATGTCAAGGTAGAGGTAGGCTTTGAGGTCTCATATATGCTCCAAGATACTGTCCAGTGTCTCAGACCACTTCCTGTTGCTTGCAAGATATAAGACTTTCAGCTACCTCTCCAGCACCATGTCTGCCTGTACACTACCATGTCCCACGATGATAATAATGGACTGAACCTCTGAAACTGTAAAAGAGCCACCCCAATTAAAGTTTTTCCTTCATAAGGGGTGCCATGATTGTGGTGTCTCTTGACAGCAATAGTAACCTTAACTAAGACACAGGGTGTTGAAAAGAGTATCCCTAGTAGGCAGTAACCAAAATGTTGTGTCATTGGCATTTTCTTCAGCAGCCAGGGTACAGAGGTGTACTGTCTCTCTGCTGTTTAACAGAGGTTGTTCATGAACCTAAAACCATGGAATTGTAAGTTAGTGGTAGGTATTAGGAGTTGAACAAGTGATTATCTGTAGTTGTGGTTTAACTAATTAAAATTAGGAAGTCCTATACACCTATGTACTAGTTCTGGCTTACTAGACATTTACAAATATCATCTAATTTTTAACATAACAAAAGTTTATCATATCTGTACCTACAATATAGAAGAGTAAAAAATTGAGAATGTTTTCACTTGTTAATAATTGTTCTTCAAACACCAGCTAAGAAACCAGGCTTGCTAGTCTTCTGCAACTGATACCAACTGGCTATCCAATACTGAATGGTCAGCCCTAAAATATACAGCAAGTAACAGTATACCATCTGAGCAGGTTGTCCTTGTGTATTTAGGAATATATGTTGTAAACAACAATTAATGAAAATAGAGGTCACAAATTGGAAAAAGGGTAAGGGGAGGTATATGGAAAGGTTTGGAGAGAGGAAAATAAAGGGGGAACAATACAATTATATTATAATCTCAAAAAATAAAAAAATGATTTTTAAAAAGAAAAGAAAAAACCAGAACTTTTTTCCCCAAGGAAGATGGTCCTTTGGCCATAGAACTTTGATCCATTGTTTTGGCTGGGATGATTTGCATAAAAAGAAAAATTCAAAACTATTTACAAACAGGATTCATGATTTTCCAATTAAAAATCTGTAAGAGATTGATTGGAATTCATTAATTTCACAATCATTGATGCCACCAAGAACAATCAGGCCTTGTTTCACCTATGTTCTTACTATGCCAATTCTGAAATAAGGCATTTGGAACTCATCTTAAAGTTAATGAAAGCATATTGAATTTTTTTGAGTGCTTGAAACGTGGGACCTTGGCATGCTAGGTAAATACTCTCTGATTTGAAACTGTATCCTACTGAAGAACTTTAGAAGAAAATATGTTTTGCAATTTATAAAGATCATTCTGGAACTTGTAGACAATATAGTGATTTAACTTGGCAGGATTACTCCCTCCCACAAAAACAGATGGGGACACTGAGGAGATAGCTTGGTAGATAAAGCACTCTCCATGGGAGCACAAGAAACTATGTTTAGATCCTGACACCCACATAAAAGCTGGACATGGTGGTGTGTGCCTGTAACCTCAGCACTGGAGAAGAGACTGGGAGATCCTGGGGGTACCTGGGTAGTCTAGTTGAATTGGTGAGCCTTAGTTTCTGACAGTAGCTGACTACCTCTCAAAAAATGATGTGGAGACTGAGAGAGGGAGACATCCTACATTAACCTCATCCATGTGGGGACACACACACACACACACACACACACACACAGTTTGTCTGGATATATTTTTTAATAATAGAAGTTCTGGATATAAACACACACACATATATGTATACACATACATACTAATAGAAGCCTTATTATAAAACAGGAAAGCAAAGTTTTCAGTTGTCATAAAAGAAAGACCAAAACTTGAGAGGGGGAGCATGGAGCCAAAGGTGAATGAGTTCATAGATGTTTCTTCAGAAAGTGTCAGAATTAAGAAATTTTAATAGCAGAAGGATGGTTAATGAGACCTAAATTTTTTGCATGGCAGAGACTCATAAATGAACTATAAATAAAGCTTGGAGTTACCTGTCAATGGGAGAAGAGATGAATTCCCTCCATTATAAAGTCTAGAAAGTTTGGCAGTTCCAAGAATAAAAAGTATAAAAAGTTAGTGGAGAGAAACTAACCTCCAAGGCTAGCTCTGCATGTATGGTCTCTTTGTAAGTAAATTTTCTGTTGCTATGATTGAATACCTGGGTTAACAAACTTTTAATAAAGAAAAGTCTGTTTTAACTTACAGTTTCAGTCTGTGGTCTCTTGGTTGTATTGTTTATGCTTGAGATGGCATAGTATATCACAGCGGAAGCTATGACTGGATGAGGCCTCTTTAACTCATGACAGTCAAGAGGCAAAAATAGAGAAATAGGAAGGAGTTTGGATATTAAGGGTATGTCTCCAGTGATTCCTCCCCCCATTTGACCCATTTACTAAATAGTATCTCCCAGTAGCACAGGAGAAAGCATTTTGGACCTTTTGAAAGACATTCAAGATTCAAACTTTTGCAAACTCTTCACTGAAAATCTTCTGAGTATGGCAATTCAGAGATCAGATATATTATAAATTTCTTCTGGAACTATTAGAATCTATAGAATCACAGCAAAGGAATCAGAAACAGTTCCAGATTATTCACAGGTCCTAGAAATTCTTCCATGGAAACCACTTGCGGTAGTTTGAATATAATTGCCATCATAAGCTCATAGGGAGTGGCACTATTACGAGGTGTGACTTTGTTGGAGTAGGTATGGCCATATTGGAGGAGGTGTCCCATTGTGGAGGTGGGCTTTGAGATGTCACATATGCTCAAGTTACACCCAGTGTCTCAGTTTACTTCCTCTTGCCTGGATATTAAGAGAGAAAACTATCAGCTCCCTCTCCAGCATTATGTTTGCCTGCATGCTGCTATGTCCCACCATGATGATAATGGACTGAACCCCTGAATTGTAAGCCACACAATTAAATGTTTTCCTTTAGAAGAGTTGCCATGGTCATGGTGTCTCTTCACAGCAATAGAAGCCCTAACCAAGACACATCATTCTTGAAGATAAGTCCATGATTCAGAAAAATTACAGGTTACACACATGAACAAGCTACTGTGAGAGGGACTGGGGGAGACCATACAGATAATCTAACTTCAGGGAACAAATCAAGAAGCTGGGAAGACCAAAGAAAAACCAGGTGTAAAACCTAGAAGGCAAAAGGGTGCTATGGAAAATGAACTAGGAAACCAAGAAAGAAGGATAAACTCTATGTCAGCCTGCCCTCACTCTAGGATCATGGAACATCTTAGAAAAGATGTAGGAGCCAGAAGCTGTGGAGGAGAACTGTGAAACACTGTCCTCTGGGCATGACATGACTGTTGCATGCAGGAATGCATAGCAGCCATAGTTACTCACACAACACTCATGTTAAAAATTCTAGCGTGGAAGTAACAAGGAGACTTCAGGGCAGGGGATGCATGAGTCTCCTTGGGAAGAGGAAATAGAATAGATATCATGGGTAGACTGGGCATGGGTGAGGATAGGAACAGAAGGTAACAGATTAGGAGAGGATGGAAAGAGAGAGTATTGGGTGTGAGAACTGGAATGGGAAGGCATCTGGGGATGAGCTAGAAACCTAGCACAACTGTAAACAAAAGGTTCTGTCCTGCCAGCTCCAGTTGTTCAGTACCAAAGAAACACATAGAGGCTTATGTTAATTATATATTACTTGGTTTATTATATTAATATTTATATACTTAATGATTATATTATTAGTAATTATATTAAATTAACATATAATATATGACACATATAATATTTGGCCTATTATATCATATTAATAGCTATATAATTAATAAAAATATTAATTATAAACTGATGGCCAGAAATATACAAGGGTGACACTATTTAAGACGCCTAGCAATGGGGGATAAGGGGACTGAACAGGCTATCTCCTCTAATCAGGCAAGACTTTCTTCAATATGGCAATTTTTCAGGAAATTGGAAATTGTTCTACTTCAAGACCCAGCTATACCACTCTTGAGCATATACCCAAAGGATGCTCCACCATACCACAAAGATACTTGCTCAACTATGTTCACAGCAGATTTATAATAATCAGAAACTGGGAACAACTTAGCTGTTGTTTCCTTCAACTGAAGAATGGATAAAGAAAATGTGGTACATTTACACAATGAAGTATTACTCAGCTGTTAAAAACAACAACACCATGAAATTTTGGGGCAAATTTATGGAACTAGAAAAAAGTAATTTCATGTAAATTAACTCAGATCCAGACAGACAAATATAATATGCATTCATTTATAAGTGGATATTAATAGTAAAGTAAAGAATAACCATGCTATAATCCATAGACCCAGAGAAGCTAAGAAGCAAGGAGGGAGGACTCAAGGGTGAGGGAAACTTGGATCTCTCTGGGAAGGAGAAATATAATAGATGTGGATGGACTGGGGTGGCTAGGGATGGGACAGGAGGGACCAGTGGTAGGGATGGAGGGGAAAGTACAAAAAGAGATGACTGGAAAAGGGGGGCTTATTTTGATATGAGGTAAAAACCTAGTGCAATGGAAACTCTCAAGAATCTACAAGGGTTACTCTTACTAAGACTCCTAGCAATAAGGGATACATAGCCTGAATCAGCCATCTCTTATAACCAGGCAAGACTTCCTGTGGAGGGATTGGGACACCAACCTGGCAACATAACCTTCAACCTACAATTTGTTCTACCTACAAGATGTGCTAGGGTAAATAAAGGTGGAACAGAGATTGTGGGAGTAGCCAACCAATAGCTAGTCCAGCCCGAGACTCACAGCATGAGAGGGAGCCCATTACTGACACTGCCTGCAAGGTCAGGACCAAGATGCTGAATAGCCCAGAGACCTAGGATAGAACCAAACATGATTCACAAAAAAGTCAATGTCATGATGCCTATTGACATTCTGTTATACTCATAGACTGATGCCTGCCCAATTGTCATCAGAGAGGCTTCATCAGCAGCTGATGGAAGTAGATGTAGAGAACCACAGTCGAACATTAGATGGAGCTCAGGAAATCCTGTGGAAGAAAGGAAAGAAAGATCCAGAGGGGTCAAGGACACCACAAGAAAACCCACAGAATCAACTAACCTGGGCTCCTAGAGTCTCACAAAGACTGAACTGACAATCATGGGACTAACCTAGGCCCTTTGCATATATGTTACAGTTGTGTAGTTTGGCCTTCTTATGGGATTCCTAACAGTGGAAGCAGGAGTGTCTCTGTCTCTGTTACCTGCTTTTGGGACCCTTTTCCTCCTACTGGATTGCCTCCTCCAGCCTTAATATGAGGAGAGATGCCTAGGCTTATTGCAACTTGCTATGCCATGTTTGGTTGATATCCCTGGGAATCCTGTCCTTTTCTGAAGGGAAAGGAGAAGGAGTGGTTGGAGCAGGGTGGAGAGAACTGGGAGGGGATGAGAGACGGGAAAACGGTCAGGATGGAACATTTGAGAGAAGAACAAATTTAAGCTTTAATTAAAAAAATTCAACTATGAGTGGGGATGAAGCTCCCAAGCCTCAACCTCTAGCTGAGGGCCTATCGGCCATTGACAACTGCTGGGTTTATAAGGGGAGTCCATTATGCTAGTGGTCATATTTGCCTATGACCATGACCAAGGTTAACAGTTATAAAAGAAAGCATTTAATTGGGGGTCTGCTTACAGTTCCAGAAGTTTAGTCCATTATCCTCATGGCAGGTGCCTGGTCACAAATAGGCAGGTGTGAAACTGGAGAGGTAGCTGAAAGGCTGAAAGTTATATTCTGACTACAGGCAGAGAGAGAGAGAGAGAGAGAGAGAAAGTGATTGATTAGGAGTGCCTGCTTAGTCAGTGCAGTGAGCAAGGATCTCACCCAGGAAAGTCTGAGGTCATCTCTTTCATATCTTCACAAATGAATCACGAACGCAGATCTAGACTACTGGGTATTTGGTGTAGGAGGGTCTTCTGTCTGTGTGTTGCTTTCATTGGTTAAATAAACTGCCTTGGCTTTTTGATAGGGCAGAATTTAGATAGGTGGAGTAGATCAAACAGAATGCTGGAATGCTGGGAGAAAGAAAGCAGAGTCAGGCAGATGTCATGGCTCTTCTTTCTGAGATAGACGCTGGTTAGATTTATGCCGGTAAGCCACAGTCAAGTGGCGATACAGATTATTAGAAATGGGTTGAATCAATATGTGAGAGTTAGCCAATAATAGGCTAGAATTAATGGGCCAGGTGGTGTTTAAATGAATACAGTTTCTGTGAAATTATTTCAGGTGTAAAGCTAGCCAGGCGATGGGAATGCAGCCCATCACACCTTTTACAACAGGTATTACTACCCGGCAAAATGTGAATTAACTTACCTAATCATCCACTAAACCTCAGACCCACATAAGAGCTATTCAATGAGTGTTCAGTAAATATACAGCTGAATGGATCTTGGACCACACCACATCTTTACTGAGTGGCTGGAAATTTGGGGTCTTTTGCCCTAAAATATGTTATAGGTTGGCATTCATGTTTCACTTTATCCTTTCCTCTTTACTCCTTGGGTATTTTGCAACCATATTCTCATTTGAATATATTCTTTTCAGCTAGGCCATAAAGACATTTATCTAGAATAACATAAAATTAAGCAAACACTGGACCCAACATAGTATTGCAATGTTCTGAGCTTCTTTGTATGGTTCTATACCTAGACTTTCTGAAAACTCATGCAGAAAATGTCATACCTGCTCCAGAAAGCCCCAGAGAGTGTCACCGTCCCAAGCTGGTTATGTCTATAGGTTAGCATGAGGTTCCTTTTTATAAAGACAAGATGTATCAATATTGGAAGACAATATTTAAATATAAAATTTTGGACTTGTACATACCAGTAATTAGTAACTGTGAAGTCTCGTGTGTAGCATTACACCTTTAAATGGGTTACATATCCTTTAAAAGAATTTGTTTCTAAATTCTTTTGACTGGCAAAATGTTTTTTTTCCCCCCTCAGGACACTTTTTATTTGTTGAGATTATTCCACAATCACTCATTTTATAAATATAAGAAAGAACTCTGGTATTTTTGGAAGGTACATAGGAAGAATCAAAAGATTAATGTAATTAAAGAAAGATGGAGGTGCTACATTACTTTATACTTGAATAAATTATGTTTTACTTAAAGGACTGAGACATTTAATGATAAAAATTATTAGAGTCGTATTTCACGTGACACCACCAGATGGCGATAGAGAGTCAAAGTTATATTTATATGTACCATTTTTCAGTGGTTAGGTTAATCACTTTAGAAAAAGATGAACTGTTTTCTTAGGTATTTTACCTGAATAATAGATTATTTATCTATAATATAAGTTGCATTACTAAGTCACTAAGGAGAATATTATCACCATATTATAGATGAAGACACCAAAACTAAGAAATTTTAATATCTGGAACCTTTGGAGCTAAAAGTTTCCCAGAAATGTATTTGGAAATTTTCAGAAATATTTTTCCTAAAATATCTTTAAATTTTTTTCTACTATGTGAACCATATATGTAGCCTTATAACCGAGGAACCTCACTTGTAATCTGCCCACAAGAAATGAAAACATAAGTCCACACCTAAATACAATATTTATAGAAACTTTATTTATAATATCCCAAACAACCTAAATGCTCATCAACTTAGAAATGTCTGACCAGAGGATTATTTGAATAAACAACATATGGAACACTTGGCAGCAAGTAGAGGCAACTGCTTCCACATATACAAAAGGCATGGATCTTAAAATGTTAAGAGAGGAAAGAACTGCTGACTAGTCAGAACAAGGTGGAATTCTAAATAATAAACCTATTTAAGAAAAAACATTAAGATAAAGTTAGAGCTCAAAAACCTTAAAGTGATATTGAACCAGCTAGCTTGTCCAATCTATGTACCACATGATCTTCTAAATTGTAACACTTCTATTGTTGTTTCTGCTGGACAGCTACCTAATGAATGAAGTTAGCCTTCAATTATATGTACAACCAACGAGGCCTTTGTGTTGGAAGATTTAAGCAAGGGTGCTGTGACCTGGAATCTGTAACTTAAAGTCTGCTATTATATGTTGTTCAGTAATTCACAGCCCTTAGGTAATAATATTCAAACAGATATTCTTGGTTTCTGAAAACAAAAACCAGTTTCCAACATTCTCTACTGTAAGTCAATGTATATTTGCTTGTTTTGGGGAGGTGATGCTGAGAATTGAACACGGGGCTTTGCTCGTGTCCAGCACTTGCTCTTCTATTGAGCTGAACCCATAGACACTGTTTCCGTTCTGTGGTAGTTTGAATGAAAATGACCCCATAGGCTCATAGGGACTGACCCTATTAGGAGGCACGGCTTTGTTGGAGTAGGTGTGGCATTGTTGGCAGAAGTGTGTCACTAGAGGAGGGCTTTGAGGTTCCAGAAGCTCAAGCCAGGCCTAGTGTGGCCTATTCTCTTCAGCTGTCTCTCCAGCACCATGTCTTCCATACTTCCCTCCATGATGATGATGGATTAAACCTCTGAATTGCAAGCCAGTGTCAATTAAATGTTTAATGTTTTCCTTTAAAAGAGTAGCCATGGTCATGGCATCTCTTCCCAGCAATAGAAACCCTACAACACTTTTTAGAAAAAAGCCTTCAAAGCCTCTAAAGTCCCTATACATGAAAGAAAGGAATCCTCGTAGATTCATTACCTTATTAAGGTGTAGGAATGATTCAATATCTTATTGATGTATGGGAATGATTATTGTCATTTTAATTCACAAAATGTATTTTTTGTGTAAAGCAGGAGAAAGGGAGAAAGCACATGTTCTAGGAGCTAGGAGATGGTAGTAATGCCTGGATATTAAAGGAAAAAAGTAAAAATTTTGAGCACCCACTGAAAATATGAGAAAAGACTGACTTATGACACCTAAGAGCACTGTCAAACGGCACAGTGTTGGGTTGAGCTGGCTTTGAAAAGGCACTAATATAGAATGCATGCTTGTGTTATTTTCTACAACAATCCAAAGAAGAGTAGAAGGGCTAGAAGGTTGGATCAATGTATATTAATCTTATGTTACAGGTGGGCTATGAGACAAAAGAACTGAGAATTCTGAAAAGTCAGAATTAATGACACACAATTTTTCTACTTGAAAATTATGAAATTAAAAATTAGAGGGAAACATTAAGTTTTCAGAATAAGGGAAGGTCAAACAGAAAATCTGCTAAATATAATTATCAGACAATAGATATGATGATAGTAGAAGGTAAGAAAACTTGAAGGACATAAAGCTTTAGTGGTCATCGTTTTAAAGATGGAAAATGTTTAAACTACAGAAGCATGAGCCTTGGGGTGGAAGTGTAGACCAAGAATTATAGTAGCTGTCTGACAAAGTTCACAACATGAATTTTGGGGGAAGTCACAAAGTCTCACCCTCTGTTGAAGAATTTAAGAGCTATTTGTAATTAATGGCTAGTGGGAGAAAGAGTTTTCTTCAGGGATGAAGCCACTGAGATCCTACCCATGCTCCAGTAAATGTCCCTATACTGATGCACAGAGACCCTAATTGGACTCAGTGAGTCAGAAAAAAAAACACATGAAGTTGGTTAGAAAAAGTAGTGGAGGAAGGGAAGAATTGAAGGGGAGTATATGAAGGGCAGATTTGGCCAAATTTTGTGCTTAATGTATTAATATAATCATGTATTAAGTTCCCAACAACAATAAAAATACAGTGGTTGAAAAAAAGAGGATCTCAAAAAATTGGTATATTATGATGCTTTGGTGTTGAAGGTTTCATAAAATGACATTTAGAGCCACATTGATGAGCCAAGTGCCAAAACTTTATAGATGAGATAGTAAGGCCTAATCTTGCCTCATGTATGAGCTGTCCCCTGGAGCAATTCCAGGAGATTTTGCTCCTTAATGTAGGATGTGGAGAAACCCTGCCTCTTCACTTCTGTGTTTGTGTTTATTTGCAACAGGGCTGTTATTAGAGATGCTGAAGCAATAAAACACCACGGAGAAGGCATCTCAAAACTCTGACATGTGGAACTGGTGAAGAACTCTTGCATGAAAGAACCCTTGAAGCTTCTCAGGAGTGACTCAGATATTTTCTGGACTCCTTTGTACCCATGCTTGTGAATTTGAGGATGAAGGTTCATAAAAGAAGCATGAATAGAGGTGTTGGTCTTATTCAAATATCTCCACCCTCCAACATGGGACAGCCTGGCATGAGAAAAGCTAAGCGCTTTTAACAATGGATAATCTTGGTCTATGCTAGTAAGTGGGAGTGATTATACAATTAATCACAAGTCCCAAGAACAACTGCTTAACAATTTCCTAATTTTCTCTTCATTTAAATTGCTCCAAAAGCTTAAGGGACATCATTAAAAGTTTAGAGTGTAACATATCAGGGGAATATAGATTTGCTTACACTTATCTGGTTTTAATGAGAAATGGCCCAATGACTATATAATTAAGATTTGGTATTCACTTCCTCCTTTGCTCACTAGTAGAGCTATAAAAAAAGTCTAACTCTCTGTGGACAGCTTCTTTAAGTTACAAGAATAGAGGTCCCTAGGGAGCATGAGCAATGAAACAGTTTTAGGCGAGAACTTCCCGTCTCAGAGATGAAAGTTGTTATTTCAAATGAGCATCCCCAGGAGCATAAACTTGCACACATGGTTGCAGGTCCTGTGATTCCTGATACTTACACCATGAGTAATGAGGATTCTAGATTGTGAGTTGTAGAGTTGGCTTCAGAGGAGGTGAAGAAATTGTGATATCCAGTTCCCCAGGAATGTATCACTTGCTGCAGCTAATAATTTCTAGGAAACTAGAATAAAATGTGGCCAAAAAGGATCTTTTGTTCAGATATCTTATACTGACAGCCATTTTAGGCAAGGATGACTTCAAACTGGCCTGTCATGAAGTTGGTGATGTCACGGTACAGATGGTCCATGCAGTCTTCTGACTCACTCCATCTGCTCACCATCCTCTAGTACAGTCTCTGAGTCATCTCTTTTTCCTCTTGCACTTAGACAATAGCAATGCCTTTGAGTTTCTATTTTGATAATGCCTCAAATTTAAGCACTTAGCATATAACAGAAGCTCTCTTATGTGTTTTATGTACATCAGGTCATTTAATGTATACAACAGGCTCCACAAGATAAACACAATTGTTCTCATTTTTCATATAAGAAATTTGAGGTTTAGTAGATCAAGTCACTGATTGGGTCTTATGAATGAAATGTGATAGAATCTATATTTCACTTCCCCAGACTCCATGGTCCATGTTTCTCATCACTATTTTATTAATTCTCTGTAACTTGACCAGGGAATCATTGTGATAAGAGTCAGCATCTGATCTTTAATGCATTCCAAACCTGCTTTACTCTGCAAGGCAGAGTCAATGAGAAATAGGGATGCCTTTTCCATAAGACCTTCTGTAGACAAGAAGAAAGACAGGTATGTGTCAGAAGTCTCAGAAACCTTCTCCATAACCACAAGGTGTCTTTACAGTAGAAAGGAAATAAATACAAAATATTTAATCCAGCTCACAGAATATTTAGGATAGAGCAGTGCTTTACAGCAGTGACCATTCCCACATTCTTAAGAACTTATTTACTAGAGAGCTAGAGAAACTCTCCAAATTCCGCTAAAAGTTTCTGTGCTTCTTTTTTTCTAGCATAATGGGAAATTCAGAAGTCATTCAGGAGTGACACATTGGATTAAAAATGGCATAAAGATGCAGGGTTCTTTGTATTGTTCTAATCCCCCAGGCTTGTTTAAAATAAGCTTCTCACTGTAAGGTGGGTGGAAATAGATAGGGCCCATTGTGGATTAATTCTTTGAGTTTACTTTTCCTGAATATTTTATCCTTCTGACTTATGACTATCCAACCTACCTTAGGAGATGGACCTTTCAGGTGGACCTTTTGTTTTCACAATATTTTAAAATATAACATATATTAGCTGTCCTCTTTAGTGTACTTATATACAGCATCATTACTAAATATGAACAAATATCTAGTTCTTCAGTATAGGCCAGCAATGACAGACCGATATAAATTTTCCCTCAAGTCAAATATGGTGATTCACTAAGCTTACTGGGGTGGCTTACAGGAGCATGAGCAAATCAAAGGCAACTGGACCACTAGAAAGCCTACCCCAGTGTAGGGGATGACTCAAAAATGCTGTATCCTTGGGATCTGAGCATGCATGACCCGCTAGAAGCCTGGCTGGTGGGGAAGCATCCTCTCTTTAGCAATTGTTTGATGTTTTTATAATTTTGAGAAGGGGCCTTACAAATCCTGTAAGCTTTGGAAGCATCATGACTTTCATTTAATTCACTTTCTGAGTCTTGGGATCTTTCCTTTCTCCCCAAGAAGTAATGTTTCAATTTTGATTAAATGGCTAAAAACATTCCACACCTTTTGATTTCCCTCTGTGCGTTGTGAGTATGTTGGTTAATAAGGAATCTGCTTTGGGCCTATGGCAGTGTAGAACAGGTCAAGGCAGGAATTCCAAGTAGAGATAGAGGAAAAAAGGAAGGTGGAGTCAGGGAGATGCCATGTAGCTGCTGAAGGATACAGACACCCTGGAACCTTACTAGTAAACCATGAGCATCATGGTAAAATATAAAATAATAGAAATGGGTTAATTTAAGATATAAGAGCTAGCTAGAAATATCTTAAGCTATTGGCTAAACAGTATTATAATTAATATCATTTCTGTGTGATTATTTGGTGTCTAGGTGGCCAAGAGTGAACAGGCAGCCTCTGACTATAACCTTTCTTCAGCCCTTTGTTCTTTCTTTCTCCTCTTCCATGATTTTCCTGAACCTTGGAGGGTGATATCAATATGCTATACCATGTATACGGCAGAGATTTTGGGCCTCCATAACACAGCACAAGTCACTTGTCCTTGTGAGATAGTCTGGCCCTTGTGTTTCCATCTGATTGCAGAAAGACAGTGCTAGGCAAACAACTTCACTCAGAGTGTCTTAGTCAATGTTCTACTGCTGTGAAGAGACGCAATGACCAAGGCAATTCTTATAAGAGAAAACATTTAATTGGGGCTTGCTTACAGTTGTTATGATATGGCATGACATGGACCTTGGCGGGGCCAAGGAGTCCTATGGTGGGCGAGAGACAGACACACCATGCAAACAGTGCTCATGTGGAAGGGCTTTATTGAGAGAAAGGGAATGGAAAAAGGGGGAGAGAAGGGGGAAGACCAGCCTATGGGGACAATAGCAGTAGAAGAGAAGAAAGAGATGAGAGAAAGAGACAAAGAGACAAGCAGAAAGATACAGAGATAGAGAAAAAGACAGAGGCAGTGCAAAGATCTGCCTGCCTCTTCTTGAGATGAGCAGCAGAAAGGAGAGAGCAGGAAGGGTGGTACTTGTATTTTCTTTTCAAGACAGGGTTTCTCTGTAGCTTTGGAACCTGTACTGGAACTAACTCTTGTAGACCAGGAAGGCATTGAACTCACAGAGATCCTCCTGCCTCTGACTCCTGAGTGCTGGGATTAGGTGTGTGCCACCACTCTCTGGCTTAAAGAGTTCTTAAGATGAAACACAAATGACTGAGAAACATTTAAAATGTTCAACAGACTTAGTCATCATGGAAATGCAAATAAAAACTACTTTGAGAGTTTATCTTGCAACTGTCAGAATGGCCAATCTCAATAAAACAAATGATAGCTCATTCATGCTAGCAAGAATGTAGAGGAAGGGGGACACTCATTCATTGATGATGGAAGTCTGCACTTGTACAATCACTATGAGAATCAATGTAGTGGTTCTTCCGGAAGCTAGGAATAGATCTACCTTAAGATACAGCTATACTACTTTTGGGAATATAAGGACTTTATATCCTATTATAGAGACATTTGCTAAGCTGTGTTCATTGCTGCTCTATTCATAACCAGAAATTGGAATCAGACTAAATGTCTATCAATGGATGTGTATATAAAGAAAATAATATACATTTACACAATGGAAAACCACTCAACTGTTAAAATAAAACTTTGATATTCTATACTAGGTTTCTAGTCTATCCAGACTTTGGTTTCTGACCCTCCAGGCAGTTTCAAGTGTAGGCTTCCTCTTATGGGATCGGTCTCAAGTTGTACCAGGCACTGGTTGGCCACTCCCACATGTTCCATGCCGCCTTTACCCCAGCACATCTTTTAGGCAGGTAAAGTTATAGGTTGAAGGTTTGGTGGCTGGGTTGGTATACCAATTCCTCAACTGGAAGCCTTGCCTGGTCATGGAAGATGGCCATCTCAAGCTCTATATCCCTTGCTTACTAAAAGTCTTAGCTAGGGTCACCCTTGTGGATCCCTGGGAATTTCCATTACACTAGATTGATATCTCTGGGATGCCTTCCTTTTTCTAGAGGAAAAAGAAGAGGAGTTGATCTGGAGGGAGGGAAGATGAAGGGAGGGACTTGGAAGAGAGGAGGGAGAAGAAATTTGGCATAGGGTGGGGTGGGATTGGATCACTGTGTAGGAAGGGCAAAATAGAATAGGTAGTTACAGTTGTATAGTGAAGTTGGAATGGGAGGATCAAATGGAGAGGGAGAAGGAAGATGGGGGTTGAGGAGTGATTATAGAGAGGGAAAGCTAAAACTAAGTCAATATGGAAACCTAGTATAATAGAAGCTTTCTAAAATATACATACATGTAAAGGTGATTTAAATGAAACTGCCAAAACTCAAGAGATACAGTGCCACAACTGGACATCTCTCATCACCAAATGAAGCTCCTAGTACAGGGGATGGATGACATCTAATTGAGTTGTTGACCAAAGGATCCCCATGGGAACCCCCAAACAACCCAAGCTATTGCTAAGGCTATTTGTTACTCTCCAGAAACTGATGGCAAGGTCCTATTGCTTAAGACAACACATGCACAACTCATTGAACGTGGAGAAATTAAGCTGGTGCATACATTGTTTCATTCCTGCTGACTAGTGTTTGCAGTGCTGGAAGGTACTCTGCATACTACCAAAGGAGAAAGGTAAATGCCAACCCTGATACAAACCCTCTGATCTACAATAGTGACCTACCAGCAAGATACACTAGTGCAAGAATAGCACAAAGCTTGAGGGAGCACACAACCACTCTGATTGGAATTAAATCTCACTATATGAAACAGAACTAATTCTCTCATGGCCTAGAACCTGAGACCAGATAGGGATCTATGGGAAAACCAAGCACTCCAATTTTGTTAATTTTGCTAAAGGAATGTAGCCATAAAATGACTCCTCACAACATCTTTCTATACTGATAGATCACTGCCTTGCTCAGTCATCATAAGAGGAACTTCTTCCTTCAGTGCATGGGAAGAAATACAGAGGCCCATAGCCAGACAAGGTGCTGAGAACACTCAGTCCTAAGTGAGTGGGATGTCTCCATCAAATCCTTCCCCTCAGGACTCAGGAAACCCTGTGGAAGAGGATTTGAAAAGATCTTAAGACCCAGGGGAGATGGAGGACACCAAGGAAGCAAGGTCCTCTAAACACAGCAAAGCTGATGCACATATGAACTCACAGAGAATGAGACAGTATATACAGGGCCTACATGGGTCAGCACCCATGGGGTCCCAGAGCAGAGAGAAGTGGACACAAGCCTCTAACCCTAACCCAAATGCTGTCTCCAGAGGACAATCACTGGAAAATAAAAAATTTTTGTCTGTTGGAGTCTCAATGAGTATAAAGTCACTCTTAAGGGCAGTACCCATGCCCAGCAGTAGGTGGCCAACAGAAAACAATTTCAATGGTGTTTTTTGTCTCATTACGTTTTGCTTGGGTATTTTTTTAAGCCAGGCATGTACTTTGCTTAAATATTATGGGCTTTAATATTGTGTTTTTAGGGAATTTCTGTTCATGTCAAGAAAAAGCACAAGAAACATAGATAAACACACACACACATGTGTTTCTTGTGCTTTTTCTTTGACTCTTTGTTTTTCTGTTCATTTGTTTGCTTTGCCCTAATCAAGTTTGGCATTACTATTATTATTATTTTAGATATGTTTGTTTTCTAATGAGATAACAAGGAAGGGTATTGGTTTGGATGGATAAGGAGGTAGGGGAGAATCTTGGAAGAGTGTTGGGAGGGACAAGTATATTCAGAATATATTGTATAAAATCTATTTTCAATAAAAATTACACTATGGTGATAACAACCAAACAAATGAATAAATAAACAAAATATACAAGAGGGGCTAGAGAGATGACTCAGCAGTTTAAAGAACTTGCTGCTCTTGCTGATGACCAGAATTTGATTCCCAACATCTATACAGGTGAATCATAACTGCCTGTAATTCCAGCTCCAGGGGAAATCGCACCTTCTTCTGTATCAGCAGGTACCATCATGCATGTATGAATGCATATATAAACTCAGGTATAAATTGAACAAAAATTTAAAGCCTAAAATGTACAGAAGCTCTATACAGAAAATTATAAACATTTAGTGAGAGAAATATAAAGTCTTCAATGGATGGAGAGAAGTATGCTCATCATCTGTGAAAGAGAAATTATGGTCATCATGTATGAAACTAATTCAAAGTCCTAATCTCTGCATGTATATCCATATGAACAAATGTGTGGAATGCTATCATCAAGTATTAAGTTTTTTTTTATAAAAATTAAAGTGACTAAGAACAGCTGAAACATGATTGATGTAAAATAATGATATGATCCTATACTTATGAGACCTTAAGCACTGCACCAAAAAACTCTTAGATGTGATGAATTCTTTCAGATAAGTAGAAGATACAAAGTTGATCTACAAATATTAGGTTTTTAAATGTACACACATACACACACATGCTCGAATGCACACACATGCACACATGCACATGCATGCACACACACATACACACCCCAATAACAGACATGTTAAGAAAGAAGTCAGAAAACCAGTCCCATTTACAATAGCTTAAAAAACCCAAAATATCAAGGTTGGTTTCTGAGAAGAAACTCAGTGAATAAAACCAAGAATTGAAAATGTGATTACATAAAAATAAAAGATATATTTACAGGGAAGAAACAACTAACTGAGCAAAGAGACCCTACAGAAAAGGGGGAAATGATCTTTGTTAGTTAACTGGCAAAAATGAAACAAGATAGACATTTTCATCACAGAAGAGTTTTCTGTTTTTTAAATTATTGCCACAAATATGATGTATAGTATCATTAAATGGGAAGCACATATTGCTCATGTGTTGACGGAGGCTGCTTGTTTGTTTCCCAGCTGTCCAGATCTGAAATAATCACACAGAAACTGTATTAATTAAATCACTGCTTGGTCTATTAGCTCTGGCTTCTTATTGGCTAACTCTTACATCTTAACACATTTCTATTAATCTGTGGATCTCCAAGTTACTGTGGCTTACCGCATAAAGTTCCATTCATGTCTCCAGTGGGACTATATGGCTTCTTCTGACTCTGCATTCTTCAAGCCAGCATTCAGTTTAGTTTTCCTCACCTAGTTCTATTCTGCCCTATCATAGGCCAAAGCAGCTTCTTTATTAACCAATGATAATAACACATATTCACAGCATACAGAGGGGAATCCCACATCACCTCCCTTTTTCTGTCTAAATAAAAAGGAAGGTTTTAACTTTAATGTAGTAAAATTACATATAACAAGACAAGTATCAAGCAAGAATTATAGTTACAATATTTGTATTTTATGTTTTAATGTAACTAAAGAAAACTATAACTATCCATTCTTCAACTTTATCAAAGGCTCCAGAAGGATATAATATTACCTAAGTAAACAATAAGTGCATTATAGGCAACTTCCAAAACTCTAGAATTACAGAGACACCTTGTTGCCTGGACAGTCACCCAAAGTTCTTCTGTATCATTGAGGCATCCTATAGGCCCATAGTATCTAGCAGACTTTTCCATGAAGCAAGAATTTCAAAGACAGTTCACATATATTGGCAGTTGTCAGTCACTTTCTTCTGTATCATGCAGAATGTCTGGCAGACTCTTTCATGGAGCAGGAACCCCAAAGGACCATCTCACCTTTAGGCAAGTCCAGTAGTCATTTTTCTGTGGGTCCTGCATGTCCAGTCAAGCAGTTCAGACAAGAGCAGTTTTTTTTTCCCAAATGACTAACAAACTCTGTCAGGAGCCTCTTCTACACCCATCTTCCTCTTGAAATAGATTGATGCTGACAGGAGCAGACGTGTCTTGTTGTAAGCGAGAAGTGTTATGTTCTTAAAACATTTTAAATGCCATATTCCGTTAGTCTTTGAGACATCTGAAGAATATATATCCATCTGAAATACATCTCTGTACACCTAGAAAACTTAACTAACTTGACTACAAATTTGACTATTATAGATGATTATCTATTAACCTGTATTTATTAATTATACATTGCATTTTAAAATGAGCTACACAAACACAATGCCTTAATCAAGAGCAGAAATATGTATAACAAAATCTATCTTAAACTTGTATCAATAAACTAAGATTCTTACTAATGCAAATCTCTATAGCATATCCCCTTTTAAATGTAAACAACTGTTTAAAAACAATATTTGGGAATTTGGGTATAATTCTCTTCAAACTGCTTTCTGCTTTTTGTTGGACAAAGTATTTTCTTTGGGGGGTGGTTAATGGTGACCTTTTAGGAATCTTGGTCCATCAAACCACATTAGTCTAGAAAGATTCCACAGGTTCTCATCCTCTGTGGAAACAAAAGAAGAACCTCTTTTCCAAAGCAACATATCCTTAGACCCAAATTTTGATATCAAGATACCTTTAAAATATACATGTTGGTTTAGCTTAGCAGCTTGTACAATGAAATATGTCTTTGTACTTACCTGATTCTCACTCAAAAAATTTAAAGATACTACAATAATATACATAATTCAGACTCTCTGGGTATATTCCATCTTTACACAGATTATTTTTCTTTCTCGGTTACTTTTTCTGCAAGTTTAATATTTATTTTGTTATCTTTACTCCTTCAACCTATGGCTCTTTATACTCATAATTGTCTATGCTCTTTTTCCTCTCTCTCTCTTAAGACTGCATATATTTTTAAACACATTGTGACACATTTAAAAGTCATTTTCATCTGAATTTGTCTTTATTGTGTATCTGTAATCCTTTTCTGATCAGAACCATTTCTTAAAATGCAAAACAGTGTGGCTAGGACCAAAGTGGCTTTGTCTTTTGGCTCTGCCCAGTCCAACATGGCAGAGGTCTGTCTACCACCTCTGTAAGCCATGCACACCACCCCAACTTCAGGTATACAGCAGGTCCATGTTGCTCCATTAAGCAGTTTTTTTTAAATGCTGCTCACAAACCCCATTTAAATGCTCCATAGCCTGACCTCCCCCAAAAGAGTCAGAGTTGTTCCTGCAACTATCACAAACCAGAAACTCTTCTTAAAGGAACCATGCAGTTTTTCCTGCTACCTCTGAGTCAGGAAGACCTCTCTTAAAAGAAACGTGCCTCTGCTTGCTTCTAGCGAACAATGCACACCCAAGAAAATGCTACTACCAAGAAGCCATGCTTAACTCTGTTCTTCTGTGTCTAGAATTCCTTTTTAACCTTTCTCATGTTTTATGTGGACATAGTCGACCATGTTGGAATACCAGTTTGTTGGTGGAGGTTTGTGTCCTGCCTGGTTCCACAATAAACACACCAAAACTATATTATTTGCAATACTGTTCGGCCAATAGTGTAATTATATTTCTAGGAAGCTCTTATATCTTAAATTAACACATTTCTATTATTTTATATTTTATCATGAGGCTTGTGGCCTACCGGCAAGGTTCCAGCTGACAACTTGGACCTTTCCCCTCTGGATGCTACATGGCATCTCTGGGTGGGCTCACTCATACACCTCAACCCTGCTAGTGATTGGTCAGATTTTTTTTTTAATATTGCACTTGTTCAAGGGCAGTTTTGTGTTATTGCAGCAGAAACTATTTCAGAATCTTGGTCCCCCAGATCAATAAAGTAATACACTTCTATTTTAAAATGTGTTCTAGCTGATCTAGGATGTTTTATATTAGTTGACTTCTTTAAATTATCTCCTCTCTACCTGTTTCTTATCTTCCAAAACAGTAGTCCAGATATGTTCACATGTTAGTTTCTGAAACATGAGAACAATAAAAATCCAATCTTAAGTATTTTTTAAATATCCTTTTTTGTATCATTTCTGCTAAGAACTTATGAGCCAAAGAAAATAACATGGTAAGACCCTGATTCAAGAAGTAATATATCACAGCTAAGACACAAAATGCCATTTTGTTTGGATAGTTTTGTTCATGTAGAAAGAATGTTGTTACTCAATTTTTTTTTACATTGGCTATTACTGGGAATTTAGAAATACATACAATTATTCTTTTTGGGACCACTCATTTCTCTGGAGTTATTAACTTTAATATAAAAAGTATGAAACACATGCCAAGAAAGCTATGATTATAAAATATGATGATTTTATAATTTATAAAAAGTTAGGGCTACTGGATTATAATTTTTAGTATAATTATCTCAGAAAGAAAAATAGAAGAAAGAGAGGGAAAGGAGAAGAGAGAGGAAGAAGACACTAGAATTATGAACAGGTGCTAAATTCAAAGTTGCCGTTCAGGCATTTACTAATACCATTTTAATAGGAGACTTGGTTTTAATGTCTACAGGAGGCTGATAAAATATAGATTTTATGTATTTTTATGTATTGCAAATAAGGCTAAGCACCCTACAAGCAATATATATCAAATGAATGGGTATATTGGAACTAGGTATATTTTGTCAAAGTAATATAAAAGACAGGGTAGCAAAGTAGAGGACTCTAAATGTTTTCAATCATAGCTGCTTATCACAAGCTCTAGAAGATGGGCTAATACCCCTCTCACAACACATACATGTCCTAATATCTGGAGCCCACATATATCTTAGTATCTTACTTTATACAGCAAAAGGGATCTTGAAGATGGGATTAAGTAGTCTAAAATGGAAAGATAGTTTTAATTATCTAGACTGGCCAATTATATTCACAAAAATTCCTATAAAAAGGAATCAGGAATGAATGTCAGAGTCTGAAAGATATTTGAAGAGTCTATGTTTATGATTTTGAAGATAGAGGAAGGGGGCATGGACCAAGTTCTGTGGTCTCTGGAAGCCATAAAAGGGGATGGGTACATAATAGTGGTAGAGTACTTGACTACTAAAACATAATACTGAGTGTGACCTCAAGTGACACAAGAAAAACAACGTTACCAACCAGCTATACAAAGTCTATCAAGGAAGGTGAATGGATTGCTTCCCAGAGCTCCCAGAAGAAATGCAGCTTTTGTAATACTGACTTTATTGCAGTGAAATGTATTTCAGAATGTTAGCCTTTGAAAGCAATAAAGTAATATCATTTCAGTGTTGTAAACCATGCAGCTTGTATTAGTTTGTTATTGCAATAGAAAATTAAAACACAAGAGTTTGGAGTATACATTTACCTGAAAAGTCTACACAAATTCAGAAAAGCATCACCACAAAGGTTTCTGTGGTGATAGGAAGGCAAAGAGAATAGCAGGATTTAAGTGTTATGATAGAATAAACAGAAAAATGAGGGGTTCCTTAGGGGAAGGGAAGGAAAGTAAATATAGGAGGAGGAGGTAGGTAAAATAACAAAATGATGAGCTGAAAAAGCCGCAAGGAATTATAATACTATTAATTCTTTATCTGAATCTCAACAAAGACTCCATAACAATGCAATTCAGTAGATAAATATAAATGTTTAATTTTAGTAAAATTTTTAAATCTAGGCTCATGGTGCTCCCTCTAAGAATCAAAGACAACCATGTCTAACAAAAATACTAATATCAGACAAGAGAATCTCTCTTTTGATTGTTGGTCAGAGCTGTTTGAGATACCAATAAAACATACAGACCATTGCTGTTGCATTTTGTTATCCTCTAGAGCTAGAAGGCAATTTCCTACTGCTAAAGACTTCTGAGTACTTCAGAAACTGCTCAGAAGGCCCTGAGTTGGAACTGACCACAATACCCCATTCCCAAGGACTAGATTTCATGGTGTAAGAGGAAGTGCCACACAAGCTTTCAAAAGAGGGAGGCAGTCAAAATTCCAACCTGGCTCTTATACCTATGAATCTAATTAATGACTAATATTGCATAATAAGCCTACAGGTGCAGTAGTAGCACAAATACCTGACAGTAACCAGCTACTCTAATTAGATTTAAGATTCACTCAACAAGGATACTAAGCCTGGTACTGGAAACTTCTCACTGCTAATGAAGTCATGCTTTTTGGAGAAGAATCTACAACCAAGAATTTACCCATACAGCATAATTCCAAAACGAATCTGTAAACATTTGTCATTATACCCATAGTTAAATGTAGTCTTCATCCCTCATAAAGGAAACATTTCTTTGCAATAGATGGAGAGCACTACATAAATCTACAACCAATCAATACACAGAGTTGTGAAATCCAGTCCCAATGGATACATCTACCAAATACTCCCACACCTAAGGCTTAAGAAACATCACAGAAGAGGGCACAGAAAGATTGTAATATCTAGAGGGTCAGAGACTTTACTATGAGATTGTGTCCTCTAATAATATTAGATCTGACACCTGTGAAGTTGATGGGCGAATGAGAACGGAAAAAAAAAATTCTGAAAGATAGGCTCAAAATGAGAAGTTAAAGTCACAGACCGT
>LOEQ01007205.1:73958-84807 GCA_001685075.1 Bramus lutescens | reverse complement strand
ACACTGATCTCCAAAGTGGTTGCACAAGTTTGCATTCCCACCAGCAATGGATGACTGTTCCTCTTACTTCACATCCTCTCCAGCAAACGTTATCCTTGGTGTTTTTGATTTTAGCCATTTTGACAGGAGTAAGATGGTATCTCAACGTTGTTTTGATTCCCTGATCGCTAAGGAGGTTGAGCATGACCTTTAGTGTGTTTTGGCCATTTGAACTTCTTCAGTTGAGAATTCTCTGTTCAGATCAGAGCCCCATTTTTTCATAGGGTTAAATAACATTTTAAAGTCTAGTTTCTTGAGTTCTTTATATATTTTGGAGATCAGACCTTTGTCTGATGCGGGGCAAATGAAAATTTGCAGAAGTGAAGTTCAATCAAAGAACTGAATCAATATCTCCAGTTACCCAAACACAAAAAGATAAATATGGTGCATATTTGTTTGTAAGTGGATATTAGACATTAATAAACAATAAGCAACTTGCGATCTGTCCACCCAGAGAAGTCTCTCTTCTGTCACCACAGCAGTAAGCCTAATCAAAAGTTGAGAAATTGTATTATTCGATGGCACTCCCTGTTGCTATGCTTTCAGTGATGCTCTTTCTTCCTGATGGACACGCTTTCAGTAGTGATAGCAAGAAGTGTTGGATATGTGTTTGTTCTTAATTCAAAAGCAGCTTAGTTCAAAGTTTTTAGTTCTGAGTCAGCTTCTGAGTAGAAGAGCTGATGGCAGCATTTCATACTCAATATTATTTGTTTCCTTGTCACTTCTGGAAAATTATACATCACCAGTTCTGGGAAGAGGAATATCTGGTTGTACCTTTTCCCTTCTTTACCAGCTGAGCTAAGGTATTGTGTTCACCATTCATGGTGGTTAGTCAAGATGTGAGTTGGGTAATAGTACATTTGTACTATGTGAAAACAGATGTACACTTTGCTCTTTGCAGATAAATTACCTTCTTGAATATTACGAAAATTTAGAAGGACATTGTTGATATGATAATGTGTGTCAAGCAGAAGTAAAAGTTGTCATCATTCAGTTCTCTGCAGGTGGCTCAACTATAGCAGGTTGTCATTACACTGTTTGGGGGTGTGGTAGATGGCTAGATGGGAGAGTGATTGTTTTCATCATGGGTAAGTTTCACATTCAAGTTCCACCATCTTTCAGCACTGTGACCTTGAATAAGTTACTAAACTCATGAATCTTGGCCCTTCTTATTTGTGAAGAAAGAAATACTATATCTATCCTGAATGAAGACATGTGCAACAAATTGACTGGCTCACAAGTTGTGGCAGTTTGAATGAGAACGGCCCACTGGTTCACATATTTGAATGCTTAACTTCCAGTTGGTAGAACTGTTTGGGAAGGATTAGAAGGTATCTCTTGTTGGAGGAGGTATGTCACTCAGAGTGGGATTTGAAGTTCCAAAAGCCCACACCATTCGCAGTTAGCCCTCTCAGCTACTATACCAGGACTATGCTTGCCTGTCTGCTGCCATTCTTCTTACTATAACTTTGATAGACACTAACCCTCTGAAACCATAAACCCCCAAATGAAATACTTTCTTTTGATGGTTGCTTGGTCATGGTAGTTTATTACAGCCTTATAAAAGTAACTAAAACACAAATAGAGTGAAGTGGATGAAGAGCTTTAGTAATTCTTCCATGTTCCTCTGCTACACAAACTCTAGGAACAAGCAATTATTCGGTAGGTATTCACTGTTGATATTATAAAGCAACAACTGCTCAGAGCTGCTGAAATCTAGAAAAAATGTATGGCTACTCTCTTCTGTGTTTTTTCATAGATATGGAGATAACCTCTTGAAGCATCAGGCAGAAGCTTGATATATTATAAATATGTTATAAACCTCACATATTATATATTATAATATTTAATAACATGTCATCTCAAATAATTATATATTTCTCACATAATTATAGAGAAACAGCTGGGATTCAGTACTTCTGAACCCAAGTCTTTATCCTAAATGGAACAATCCCAACTCAGTGGCTTTTCTTCCTGGTCAGCAGCACATAAATAACTTCCCTTTGTACTATAAATGCCTCCAGGACCATATTTGTTATAATCAGTGAGGATATAGTACAGTCAGACATTACCTACTGGCCCACAGTGCTCTTCCTGCAATGTCCCGGCCTGGAATCAGTTAAAAAAGCCTCAAGGTTTTTGTGGTCAGTAAACCACTGTCATCTGTGGAAAATACTTCCTTAGTATTCCTTCTGTAGGAAACCACAGCTCTTGACTTCTCATAGAGGGAAGGGAAGAGAATTTGTTTAAAATTGTCTTCCTATTTCTATTAAAACAGTAAAATAAAACATGAAGTGTGAGACACTTTTCAAGTGTGTGGAGTCTATAGGACCAGAGATGTTGAATTTTTGGACTCAGAACTAGAAATAAATCCTTAAAAATTGCAAAGAAAAGAAATATGACTGCCTAGACCATTGGTTCTCAACCTGTAGGTTGGGGTCCCTTTAGCAACCCTCTATGTCCAAAAATATTTATATAACAATCCATAACAGTAGCAAAATTACAGCTATGAAGTAGCAATGAAGGTAATGGTTGGCAGTCACTGCAACATAAAGAATTGAATTCAAGGATCACAGCGTTAGGAAGGCTGAGAACCACTGACCTAGACCAGTGGATTTCCAGCTCTAGAGATGGGGAAATATGCCCGAGCTAACAAAGAACAGGAAGGAGGATAACTAGTCTGTGAGCCCCACCTGTGTTCTCTCTGAGAAGTTCTGCTCTTCCTATTTCTTATTATTGTTCCATTCAAAACTTCATTTGAATATATACTCTGCTCCCAGTAAGGCACACACATATATGTCTATTTTTGCTAGAACTTTTCTTTTTTTATAAACTCCTTTATTTCCCTGCTATAAAAATTTATAAAAACCCAGGGAACATATTTTGTTTAATTTAAACCCAAGAAGCTTGAGGACAAATGGTTTGAACTGGATAAGAGGAGAAAAAGAGAGTGCTTAGAGAGAATTACTGTTCAGATTACAACGAGTGTATTACAACCACCCATTGTGGCATTTAAAAACAATTGATTTCAATTAATATATAATAATTATAGGTATTTATGAGCACAATGTCATAATTGACTCATACAAAATGGATAATGATCAAATCAGAGTAATTACTTGGCCTATCTCTCATCTACTTAAATTTCATAATGTCTCTGTATTGGAAGCCTACAAATGCCTGTATTCTGATTATTTATTAATTATATTTGTTCTCATAACAGAATCCCATAACTTTTTCCTTGTTTAAAACTATATTTTGGTACTCACGCTATGATCTTATATTTCCTCTGTGGGTCTTTGAATGAGAATCTTGGGCATTTAAGCACTTGGTCCCAGGTTGGGAGCAGTGTTTGGGGAGGTTTAGGTAGTGCAGCCTTTGAAGTATGTCACTTGGAATAGGATTTGATGTTAAAATCCTCCCACTACTTCCAGTTTGCTCTTTCTGCTTTGTGGTTGTGTTCGCAAATACAAGCTCTCTGCTTCCTGTTTCTGCTGTCATGCCTGCCACGTGCTGCTATGCTTCCCAGCCATGATGGACATTATCCCTCTGGAACCATAAGTCAAAAGAAATTACAGGAACAGAAAAGGTCCTAACATATACTCCCATTCTTCCTAAACCGTAATTATCACTACCCCACAGTCCTCGATGACATCAGCATTTTTAGCTTCTCCATATGAACAACAATAAGGAATACTTATCTTTCTGTGCCTGATTTATTCCATTTAGTAAACTAGCCTCCAGTTCCATCCATGTTACTACAAATAACTGAGTTTCATTACTTTTATGATTCAATGTTATTTTAGTTGAAGCATACCATTTTCAAAAATAAGCTCTTCTGCTGATAGGCATTTAAATTGTTCAAAGAAAGACAACCTCTTCAATAAGTGATGCTGGGAAAATTGGCTATTTGAATGCAAAAAAATCAAAACAATACATTTCTCACCCTGTTAAGAATTAGCTCAATTAGATCAAAGACTCAGATGCAAGAAAACTATGAAACCATTAGAAAAAAGAAAATACTGGAGAAACACTTCAAGCATTAGTACAGGCACCAATTATTATAGATACGACCCTAAAAGCACAGACCACACACACACACAAACACACACACACATACACACACACAAAACRCAGAAAGCAAGAATTGTATCAAAATAAGAAGCTTCTATCTCAAATTAGACCCGTTATTACCCTTCCCATAAGTTCTGTGTCTCCATTGTCCCAGCACATTGCAATCTGGATAGATCATAGGTCAAAGGTTGTGTGGCTAGGCTGGTGTACCAGTTCCACCAATGGAAGTTTTCTGTTTATGGAAGACAACCAGTTCAGGCTTCATATTCTTTATTACTAGGAGTCCTCAATATAGTCATCCTCATAGAATCCTGGGAGTTCTGAAGCACCAGGTTTCCACATTGCCCCCCCAATGACCTCAAATTCCAGTCATTTCTCCCCATTCTCTCTCTCTCTCTCTCTCTCTTTCTCTTTCTCTCTCCTCTCTCTCCATCCCTCTGTCCCCACCTAATCCTTCTTACACCCACAAAATCTGTTGCGTTTTCCCTTCCAGGGAGATCCATCCATTCATTCCCCCAGAGCCCTTCTTATCACTTAGCCTTTCTGGGTCTGTGGATTGTAGCATGATTATTATTTACTTAATAGCTAATAATATCTACTTGTTAATAAGCACCTATCAGGTTTGTCTTTCTGGGTCCGGGTTACCAACACACCACAAAAGGGAGCCCATGCCTGATGCTGCCTGAATGCCTGGGAACAAAAAACTAGACAGCCCGGAGGTTTAGGATAGAAAAATTCAATAAAATAATTCCTAACGATATTTTTCTGTACTCATAGATCAGTGCCCAGCTCAATCATCATCAGAGAAGCTTCCCTGGGCAGCTGAAGGGATCAGATGCAGAGCCAAACATCAGGTGGAAAGAGAGCCCCAATTGGAGATCTCCATTGTTTCCCTCCCCTTGGAGCTTGGGAAGCCTAAGAGAAAGGGGGAAAGAAGGATTTTAGGAACCAAGGGATCGAGTATACTGAAATACAGCCTACAGAATCAACTAAGCAGGGATCATAGCAGCTCACAGAGACTGAAGCAGCAATTATGGAGCCGACATGATCTTGCACTAGGTTCTCTGTATATATGTTATGGTTATTAGTTTGGTGTTTTTGTATGACTCCTAATAGTGGGAGTGGGAGTCTCTGACTCTTTCACCTGCTCTTGGGACTCTTTTCCTCCTACTGGGTCGCCTCACCAAATCCTGATATGAGGGTTTGTGCCTAGACTTATTGTAACTTGTTATGTTGTGCTCAGTTGATATTCATGGGAGGCCTGATCTTTTCTGAAGGAAAATAGAGGAGGAGTTGATCTGAGGAAGTAAGGAGGTGGAAGGGGGAAATGGGAAGAGTGGAGGGAGAGGAAACTGTGGTCAGGATGCATTGTAAAATAGAAAAATAAATAAATAAAATAAGAAGTTGCAGAGCAAATTACCTAAAATATAGAATGGAAGCAAAGGATAATACCAAAAACAAAACTAGGCATGGTGGCACATGCTTATAACTCCATAATTCTGGAGGCATAGGTACTAGGATTGCCAAAAGTTTGAGGTCAATCTGGGTTGTACAGAAAGCTCATTATGATCCAGGGTACATAGCAAGAGCTATGTCTCAAAAGGCAAGTTAAAAAACCGAGGCAAAACAAAACAAAAACTTAAAATATCTGAAAGGTGGGCAAACAAGCTAAAAAGCTATCTGTTAACAGAAGACATACAAATGGAAAAGTATATGAAACAATGTTCAACATAACAAATCAAGGAAATGAATATTAAAACCATGTTTTGGTATCATTTTAATGTAGCCAGAATGATTAAATTTAGAAAAAAATTCTTAAGAGGACACAGACAAGGAGAAGTTCATCAACTGTTGGTGAAAAATATAAATGAGCACAGCCAGTATGTAAAATATTTAATGTGGAAGTTCTTTAAAGAACTGAAAACAGAACTTCCATATATTTGATCTAATCATCTCATTTCTTGGTATACATCTAAAGACAATAAAGTCTTGACAACAAAAAAGATATTTGCACACATGTATTTATTGTAACACTCTTCATAATAGCCAAGGCATGTGCCATCAAGACTGTAAGTTTGTAAGCTTCTAGCATGTCTATATCAAGTTTATTCTCAAAGTGAGAGTAATAACTGGCAAAAAACTTTATGACCTGTCGTAAATTGATCTATGAGGAAAGCCTGTTGCCATTCATAGACAGATTCTTTCTCATGACATGATAGAGGATGCTGCCTGATAAGTTCTTGACTCTAGCTCAAGTGTCCTATGGTCCTTTGGTGATGGATAAGATGCGGCTTATGTGTATAGTCAAGATTGCACTGGGGTAGAGCAGGAAGGACATACTATAGCCATAGCTGCCATATAGGGATTATTTGTCTGTCTGAGAGTCCCATCACTCTTCTTTTTCTGAGTTTAGGCAAGATGTCTGCATGGAAGTCTGAGCTATATTTTTCCAGAGTTGATGACTCTTTCTTGTTCTCATGTATTTGAGCTCAAAGAAGATGGAAGCTTAATAAGAGAGAGTCACATTATCCTGTTGAAATAAAAGGAGTCTATGGGACAAAGGGACCATTTCTTGTACATTCTGGGCTCTGCCTGTCTTCCTAAGGATTACAATACCTGTTTGTTTTCAACATAGCTGACATCTAGGGCCAGTCTCTCACTTGTTTTAGGTCTTAGGTTCTCAATTTGAAACAACTAGGTGTTGTTTACGAACTAGATTGAGAATAATTACAACATCATGTCATATTTAGATTTTTGGGATCATAGACAGGGTTTCTTGGTGTAACATTCCTAGCTGTCCTGGAACTCACTGCAGACCAGGTTGGCCTCAAAATAACAGAGATCTGCCTGCCTCTACCTCTTGAGTCCTGAGATTAAAACCATGTGCCCCCATGCCCAGCCATACTTACAATTTTGTAAAACTTTTCTACACTCCCCATTTTGTTCAGAAGCAGAAATAATTCCCATGGTACACAAAAAGTCACCAAGGCTCAAGGATACTAAGTAACTGTGCTGGGTAGTTTTATGTCAACTTAGAACAAGTTAAAATCATCTTAGAAGAGGTTAACCCAATTAAGAAAATGCCTCTATAAGATTGGGCTGTACACTTGATGCACAAAACTCAAGTCCCAGTGGATCAAAGACTGCAGCATAAATCTAATTTCTCTAAACCTGATAGACAAGAAAGTTGCTAATAGCCTTGAATTCATTGGCACAGGAGAAAATTTCCTGAATGAAATATTAGTAGCACAGACACTAAGACTGACAATAAATGGGTTCTCATGAAACTGAAAAGCTTCTACAAGAGCAAAGCATGCTTGCCAATAGGACAAAACAGCAGCCTATAGAAAGGAATAATATATTAACTAACCTTATATCTGACAGAGGGATGATCTCTAAAACTTATAAAGAACTCAAGAAACTAGACTTAAAAAATGGGATACTGACATAAACAGAAATTTCTCATCAGAAAAATCTCACTTGACAGAAAAATACTCAAAGAAATCTTTATCATCCTTGACCATCATGCAAATACAAATCAAAATGAATCTGAGATTTCATTTTACACCTGTTAGAATAGCTAAGATCAAAAACACAAATCACAGCCTATTCTGGAATGGATGTGGAGCAAGGGGAACACTCCTCCATTGAAGGCAGGAGTACAACAAGCTTCTGCACTCATTTTGGAAATCAATGTGGCTATTTCTCAGAAAATTGGGGATAAATCTACCTCAAGACCCAGTGATGCCAAGTTTGGTCATATACCCAAAGGATGCTCAATCATTCCAGAATAACACTTGTTCAACTACATTCACAGAAGCTTTATTTGTAATGGTCAGAACCTGGAAATGCCCTAGATGCCCCTCAACTGAAGAATAGATAAAGAAAACATGTTACATTTGCACAACAGTGTATTACTCAGCTGTTAAAAAGAGAAACAGAGGCCAGAGCAGGCCTGAGGCAGTGGACTCCACAGGAGCAGAATTGAGCCGGTGACCTGGGCCAGAGCAGGCCTGGGATGATGAACTTCATGGGAGCGGATCCAGACCAGGGACATTTGCAGAAGCATTACTGGGCCAGTGATCTAGGCTGGAGCAGGCCTAAGGTGGCAAGCTCCATAATAATAGGCTTGAGCCAGTGACTTTAGGCTGGAGCAGGCCTGAGACAGTGGAACTCTGTTTGAGCGGTAGTGATTCCAGACTAGGAACATTTATTGAAACAGGATTGAGCCAGCAACCTAGGCCGGAGCAGACCTGACAACAAACTCCACAGGAGCAGGTACAGGAGAGCAACTGCTGAGGGAATGGGCAAGAGCCAGAGACCTCTGCAGGTCCAGGCATGAGTCTGGGACCTATGAGGGTATAGGCAGGAACCAGAGACCTCTTTGGGCCTGGGCATGAGTCTGAGACCTCTGAGGGTGTAGGTCTGAACCAGGATCTCTGCCAGTCCAGGCACACCTGACTCTGGGACATCTGAGGGAGCAGATCAGAGCAAGAGAGCTTTGCAGGACCAACCCCAAGCCAAGGACCTCTGAAGGAGCAGATCCAGACAAGGGACATTTACAGAAACAGGCCTGAGCTGGCAACCTATGCCAGAGCAGGCCTGAGACAGTGAACTCCATGGAAGTGGAGCAAACCCCAGGAACACTGAGTGACCTCCTGGAACACAGAGTGACCAACAAGGTGATTGGAACCATGACCCTGACTGCACCACAAGGAACAACCATCTGACCCTTGGATCCAATGGCACCTGGAAGACTGATCACTAGAGTCACAGATAGTGCCAACTATACCAATTAGAGAAAAAAATGGGTAGACAAGGTAAGACCACACCTAACACAAAAAAGAACAACACAAACAAGAAAAATCTAGTGACCCTACAACAGCAAGACTTAACCAACTATAGATGAAGCAGAAGAAAATGACCTAAAAATAACCTCAGGAGAATGTCTGAGTCCCTTAAAAAGGAAATGAGAAATTCCCTCAAAGAAATGGAGGAAAAGATAAGCAAAAAATTGGAAAACATCAACAAATCCCATAAATAAAACCAAGAAAAAGCAATCAAGCATATGAAAGAAACTATTCAAGACTTGAAAACTGAAATAGAAACAATAACGAAAACATAAGCTGAGGGAATTATAGAAACAGAAATTATTAGAAAATGATCAAAACAATCAAGCATAAACAGCAGAATCTGAGAGATAGAAGAGAATCGCAAGTACTGAAGATACAATAGAGGAAATAGACTCATTAGTTAAAGAAAAACATTAAATCTAACAAAAGCTCAACTCAAAGTATCTAGGAAATACAGGATACCATGAAAAGGCCAAACCTAAGAATAGTAGGTATAGAAGAAGGATAAGAAGTTCAACTCAAAAGCATAGAAAATATATTGAACAAAATCATAGAAGAAAACGTTCCCAACCTAAAGAAAGATACGCCTATAAAGACACAAGAAGCTTACAGAACACCAAATAGACTGGATCAAAATAACAGTCCCCTTACCACATAATAATCAAAACACTAAACATAGAGAATAAAGAAAGAATATTAAGAGCTGTAAAGGAAAGAGACCAAGTGATGTCTGAGGTTTCTGTCTCACCTATCCTGCATCCATTAATTCCCAAAGAATCACACAAAAGTTTACATTAGTTATAAACTGATTAGTCCATTAGCTCAGGCTTCTTATTAACTCTTATAATTTATATTAGCTCATTGTTCTTGTCTATGTTAGCCACGTGGCTCAGTACCTTTTTCAGCGAGGCAGTCACTTCTTGCTTCCTCTGTAGTTGGGTCACAAATGCAGAAAGAGTTTACCTCTTCCCAGAATTCTCATTGCCCTGCCTTGGCTTCCTGCCTGGTCACCATGCATATACTTCCTGCCTGGCTACTGGCTGATCAGCATTTATTTAAAAATATAATTGACAGGGTACAGGCCATTGTTCCACAGTAGCCAAGTAACATATAAAGGTAGACCTGTCAGAATTATACCTGGCTTCTCAATAGAGACAATGAAAACCAGAAGGTTTTGGTCAAGCATTATACAGACATTAAGAGATCACAGATGCCAGACCAGACTACTACACCCAGCAAAACATTCAATCACCATAGAAGGACAAAACAAGATATTCCATGGTAAAACCAGACTTAACCAATACCTAGCCACAAACCCAGCCCTACACAAAGTACTAGAAGGAAAAGTCCAACCCAAGGATGTTAGCTACATCAACAAAAACACAGATGATTGATGATCTCATAGCAGCAAATACCAAATAAGGGAAAAACACACAAATTAACATCACCAACAATGAAAACTAAATCAGCAGGAGATAGCAATAATTGGTCATTATTATCTTTTAATATAAATGGACTCAACTCATCTATAAAAAGACACAGGCTAGCAGATTGAATAAGAAAACAGAATCCATCCTTCTGCTGCATACAAGGAACACACCTCAACCCAAAAGACAGACATTTCCTCAGAGTAAAGGGTTGCAAAAATATTTTCTAACCAAATGGTCCTAAAATACAGTCCTAATATCTAACAAAATAGGCTTCAAACTAAAATCAATTAAAAGAGACAAAGAAGGACATTTCATATTAGTCACAGGAAAAATCCATCAAAAGGAAATCTCAATACTGAATGTCTATGCTCCAAAAACAAGGCATCCTCATATGTAAAGAGAAACACTTCTAAAGCTTAGATCATACATTAAACCCCACACACTAATAGTGGG
>LOEQ01007205.1:59029-72756 GCA_001685075.1 Bramus lutescens | reverse complement strand
CACATTGGCACAGGGAACCACTTCCTAAATATAACCCCAGCAGCACAGACACTGAGAGAAAATTGATAACTGGGACCTCCTGAAACTGAAAGCTTCTGTAAAGCCAAGGACACAGTCAATAAGACAAAATGACAGCCTACAGAATGGGAAAAGATCTTCACATCAGAGGTGTGATCTCCCAAATATACCAAGAACTCAAGAAATTAGTCATCAAAAGAACAAATAATCTAATAAAAAATGGAGTACAATCCTAATCAGAGAACTCTCAACAGAGAAACCTAAAATGGGTGAAAGACACTTAAGGAAATGTTCAACATCCTTAGTCATCAGAGAAATGCAAATCAAATCTGAGATTCCATCTTATACCTGTAAGAATGGCCAAGATCAAAAACACATATGACAACTTATGCTGGAGAGGTTGTGGGGTAAAGGGAACACTCCTGCTTTGCTGGTGGGAGTGCAAACTGGTATAGTCCCTTTGGATTTCTGTATGGTTATTTCTCAGAAAATTAGGAAACAACCTTCCTCAAGACCCAGCAATACCACTTTTGGGTATATATCCAAAGGACGCTCAATCATGCCCACAATGACATGTGCTCAACTATGTTCATAACAGCATTATTTCTTATAGCCAGAACCTGGAAACAACCTAAATGCCCCTCGACCAAAAATGGGTAAGGGAAATGTGATACATTTACACAGCAGAAAAAAATAATGACAGCTTGAAATTTGCAGGCATATTGATGGAGCTAGAAAACATCATATTGAGTGAAGTAACCCAGACACAGAACGACAATTATCATATGTACTCACTCATAAAGCAAAAAAATAAACCAGCCTACAATTCACAATTCTGGAGAACCTAGACAACAATGAGTACCTTAAGAGAGACATACATGGATCTAATCTACATGGGAAGTAGAAAAAGACAAGATCTCCCAGGTAAATTGGGAGCATGGGGACCATGGGAGAGGGTTGAAGGGGAGGGGAGAGGCAGGGAGTGGAGCAGAGAAAAATGCATATCTCAATAAAATCAAGAAAAATAAGAGTAGCAGAAAATTTGAAGGCAAATGGATGGAACTAGAGAAAAAAATCATCACGAATGAGGTAATCCAGATTCAAAAAAAGAAATATGGTATGCCATCACTCTTACGTGGATATTAACTGTGAAGTAAGGGATAAGTATACTATAATCCACAGGTCCAGAGAGGCTAGGTAACAAGGAGAACTGCAAGAAGGGCACATGGATCTCCCAGAGAAAGTGAAATAAAGGACATCTCTTAGCTGGATTGGGGGTAGGTGGGTATGGGAACTTGAAGAATCAGGTTGGAGGGTGAGTGGAGGGGGAGAGTACTGATAAAGATGACTGAAAAGGGGAGCTTTATGGAGCTGGTCAGAAGTCTGATACAAGAGTAACTTCCATGAGTCTACAAGGATTACCCCAAATAAGACTCCTGGTAGCAGTGGTTGCATAGCCTGAACTGCCCATTCTCTGTGATTGGATTGGTAACTACACAGTTGTCAATGAATGCCTTCATCCAGAGACTGGCGGAGGCAAATTCAGACATCCAGGGCCAAACATTGGGTTAAACTAGGGAGTCCTGCTGAGGAGAGGGAAGAGGGACCGGAGGAGCCAGGGGGGTCAGAAACATCAGAACAACCCCCACAGAAATGCTAGCCTGGCTTGTGGGAAGTCACAGAGTTTGAACCAACAGCCAGGGAGTCTATATGGGGCTTATCTAGGTCCCTGCATTTATGTGACAATTGTGTAGCTTTGTTTGTTTGTAAGAAGACTCCTGGCAGTGGGAGCAGAGGTGTCCCTGGTACTTTGGCTGACTCTTGGGAACATATTCCTCATGCTGGATTGCTTTGCCCAGCCTAAATACAGTGGGAGGGTGCTTGGTCTTATGGCACCTTGATATGCCATGCTTTGCTGATGCCCATGGGAGACCTGCCCCTTTCTGAGTGAATACATAGGTGGAGTGATTGCAGGAAGGTGGTGGAGGGGAGGTGGCAAGAGGGAGTGAGAGGAAAGGGGGGAGGCTGTAGTACAAATGTAAAATTAATTAATTAAAAAATTGGGCTGTACACAGGTGCATAGGGCATTTTCTTAATTACTGATTGATGGAAGAGGGCCTGGCCCATTGTGAGTGGCAATACCCCTGGGATGGTGGGTAATCCTTGCTTGATTCCTGTTTGAGTATATGTAATTTTATAATGTCAAAATTGAGAGTTTCCTTTCTAATTAGACAGAAAAGGGGAAATGATATGGGATGCCCCTCAGTGTGCTGTGAATGTATCTTATTACCATTGGCTAATAAAGAACTTGATTTGGCCAATAGCCAGGCAGAATATAGCTAGGTGAGAAATCCAAACAGAGTGTGATGAAGAATTCAGGATCAGGGATGTGCCAGTATCTGATGATGAAGCAAGATATGAGATAATAAGTCATAACCTTGTGTTAAAATACAGAATAATAGAAATGGATTGATTTAGGTTGTAAGAGTAGAGCAAGTCATGAGAGCAAGACAGCAAGTGGTACCCTCCATGGCCTCTGAATTCACTCTTGGCTCTAGGTTGCTGCCCTATGTGAATTCCTTCTCTCATTGATGAACTGTTATATGGAATTGTGAGTGAAATAAACCCTATCCTCTCCAAGTTGTTTTATAGTCATGGTGTTTCATCACAGCAGTAGGAACCCAAACTATGACAAGTTGCTGACAAGATAGTGGGGTATTGCTATGACAGACCTGATGGTTTTAGGGAGAATCATGACAGGACTTTAAAATCTTTGCACAAGAAAAGACAGAGAGTGTTGAGAGCTCATTGAGCTGTTCCATAGGAACTTGGTGGAAAAGAACACTGAGTGTACTGCAGGAGATGGAGGACTGGGGTTTCAAAGTTTCAAAGGGAAGCAAAAACTCTACTAGGCAATTTGAATTAAGAATCTGTGGTTCTGGTTATCTGGGACTGAAGAATTGGCTGCGATTAATAAGATACTATAATATCTAATCTGAAACTTTTGCTTTGCCAAGATAAATGACATTGGCCATATGGGGCCGAAGAATCAGTTGTGATTAAGAAGAGACCAGCATCACTGAGGTGAAGTCGTCTGGGAAGTGTTTCCTCAGGGTCAGCATACAGAGCTGTGTTCCAGAAGTGATTAAGATTTTACATTATGTTGGCAACCAAACTTGCTAATGTAAGAGTCACCCAGGTGGTACTGGGTTTAAAAGATTGAAAGGCTCAGGGAGAGGAGCTGAGGCTTGGCACGATGAGAGGCCAGGGAGGTCATTAATGAAGGTGTAGCCTTGATAGTAGGTGAAGTACCAGGACTGAAGGGGTCTTGCAGATAACTTGAGGCTAGGCACCATGAAGAGAGCCTAGGAGAGGCTAGTGAAAGTGCAACCCAGTAGCATCAGAAGACTCCAGAAGTTTTGGGGTACCCCAGTAGTGCCATGGGGAGGGCCACTAAAAACAGCAGCATTTGTTGTTCTTGTTTTATTAAAAAACTTATTTTATATTTTGTGATTTAAAACCTTAAAATATAATTACATCATGTCCCCTCCCCTCTTCTCCCTCCAACTCCTCCCATGCCACCTTCACCCTTTTTCAAAATATGGTGCCAACCTTCAACTCAATCCATGACACCTTTAGTTCTGGGGCTTCTGCTGCAACTGAGGCTGAACCTTCATCAATGAACTTTGTTGTCCTCACTTCTGAGACTCCCTTCTGCCACACAGTGCCAAGCCTCAGATGCTCTCCACGAGTCCCTTCATGTCTTCAAAATCAGTATCCCCTGGGTGACTCCTACCTACATTATAAAGTTCAACTGCCAGAATGAGATTCAGCCTTGGACTCCTCTAGACCACAGTTTTTATGTGCTGACCCTGAGGAAGTAGTCCCATATTTATAATCCTCAATGATGGTGGTCTCACTTTGATTAATTATAACGTCTCAGCTGTAGCTAATCAGCATTAATTGTCCCAGTAAAGAAAATATTTTACTTCACTGACATTTTCTCTCATTGATTACCACTGATTCTTCAACTCCAGCTGGCCAGACACCATAGATTCTTGATTAAAAATGTTGTATGGCCCCAGAAGAATCTTTAAAGGACTCTCAGAATGTCCCTCCGAAACCTCAAAGTCCAGGCTTCCATCTTCTGCACCATTATCAACAGTCTTATCTTCCAGACTTCGACAGAATAATCAACTGATCACTGAACACTCGATGACATTTCTATCCCAAAGTTCAAATGTGACCACAATCTTACAGAAATCCGTGGTCAGGTCTGTCACAGGAATAGTCTATGACCTGGTACTGATTTCTGTCTCTGTTAGGATTTATTGCTGTGGTAAATACCATTACCAAAAGGAACTCAAGGAGAAAATAAATGATCTCAGGTCACTCTATTGCTGAGGAAAATCCGGGCAGGAACTCAAGAAGAGCAGGAACTTGGACACAGCGACTGATGCAGAGGCCATTGTGAAGTACTGCTTACTGACTTGCTTACATAGCTAGTTTTCTTAGAGCACTCAGGAGTACCAGCCCAGGAATGTCACCACTCACAGTGACCTGGGTTCATATTAATTATCAATCAAGAAATTGCACAACAGCCTTGCCTACAGGCCAATTTGGTGTGGTCATTTTTGTTTTCAGTTGAGATTCATTCACCCAAATAACTCTAGCCTATGTTAAGTTGACATAAAACTAGCCAGCACAGTTGCCTCCCAGAAGTTCGAGTTAAGACCCTGTTGTTGAAGGCATGATGCATTTCCAATGCAGGACTGGGTGGATTTGAGCTGGGTTTGACCTTAAAAGTCTCCCTCTTTGAAGACTAATTTTCATAGTATCAGAAGATGCTATGTAGTCTGCAAAGGGAGGGACACAAGCAATATTTCTACACAGCCGGGCTGCATATGAACCACAGCAATGACCATCATGACAAGGTATCCCTAAAGGAACGATAGGACACACATATTTGGGTGGTAACTAGCAGCTCTCTAATTGGACTAAAGGCTTGTTCAATAGGGGGATATCATGCCTGGTCCTGGAAAGTTAGCTAACTACCAGGGTCATGGATGTTAGAGGAGAATCCACTACTTTCACTTTATCAAAACAATATAACTCCGATTGTATTCTAAAAGCTTACCATTATACCCACAGGTAAGTGTAGGTCTTAATCCAAAGAGAAGAAGCTTCTTTTTGCAGCAAGCAGAGATCATTATAAAAAGCCACAACTAGTCAAAATGCAGAGAACATCTGACCATGGGATACCCAGTCTCAATGGAGATATCTCTCACACCTAAGGGGATCAGAGAACACCAACAAGGGGATTGAAAGACTGTGAAATACAGATGATCGGGATTTCAAAGCAGTTTTTTTAAAAAAGTCTAAATGTCTTTATTTGTAAATGAAATGATTTTATACATAAAAGAACGGAACATTCCGCCAGGAAACTTCTGAAGCTTATACTTTCAATAAAGTAGCAAGATAGAAACATAATTTACAAAAACTAGAAGACTTCCTCCATGCAAATGCAAGTCTAAGGAAGGAATCAAGAAAACAATAGCTTTAATAGCTGTCTAAAACATTTTTTCTTGAGATAACTCTAACCGTGCATCATATAATAAAAACTTTAGGACATTTAGATAGAAACTGTACATGTAGCCGTACAATTTGAGCAGCTTCGTTTGTTTATGTTGCTTCCATTTCACCACTGTGTAGTTTTGTCTTCTTTATCAAATATCATATATCTATAGGACAAGCTTCAATTTGATTCCATTGAATAACATGCCTATTTTTGAAACAATATCATGATGTTGCTATTAGTATAGCACTGTTATGCCATTTGAAACATGGGATGGTAATACCCCCAGCAGTCCATTAATTCAAGATTGTTTTAGCTATTTTGAATTTTTTGTTTCCAAATGATGTTGAAGACTAATTTTTCAGATTTTTTGTGAAGGACTATGCTGGAATTATGATGGGGATTTTTTTTGAATCTGTATATTGCTTTTGGTAATGAGGTAATTTTCAAAATATTAATCCTAATAATCAATGAACATGGAGATCTTTGGGTTTCTTCTTTGGTTTCTATCTTCAAAGTAGTTTTAAATTGCATTTTCTTGCTGGCGAAGGATGTTGAACACTTAAAACTATGTTGTTCATCTGTATTTCTTCTTTGGAGAACTGTTTCTTAAGGTATCCATACCTGTAAAAGTTTATTTCAGCTGGGTGGTGGTGGCACACAACTTTAATCCCAGCACTCAGGAGGCAGAGGCAGGTGGATCTCTGTGAGTTTGAGGCCAGCCTGGTCTACAAGAGTTGGTTCCAGGACATCTAGGACTGTTACACAGAGAAGCCCTGTCTTGTAAAACCAAAATAAAAAGTAAAAAATAAAAAAAGTTTATTAGGTTTTATTGGTCTACAAGTATGTTTTGGTTCCAGTATTATGCTGTCTTTGTCATCATGGTTTAGTTGTATAGTTGGTGGTCAGGTGGTGGGGCCAGGTACACAAGAAAAGATCCACAGGTAATTCCTAGGTGCCATTTCAATCCAGAATTCCTTGTTCTCTAGACAGGAACTATCAGCCAAATCAATGTAGAGTTCCCCAGGACTCAAATTGGTGTGCTAGGTCTTTGCTTCCCAGAAACTATCTTAGACTTGTCTGTGGGTGGGAGCCTCTGAAAACCCACTGGGGAACAATTGACTATCTGAGCCTAAGAGAGAACACTCAGTCTCACTTCCTCACTCTTCTCGCTTGGGTTTCCTGTCCTCACGGCACGACCATATTTTTTTCTCTCTTCACTTCTCCTTTTACACAAATAGACCCAGACTTCTGTGTTACCAGCCTGTGTTGGCCACCTTAAAAATAATCAACAAATTCTGCCTGAATTACTGAGGGACATTGCCTACAAAAGGTAAGACTTACGGCTTTTAACATCTCCGAACCAGCTAATGTGGGGGCACATCACTTTAAGAGTCCCCATTAATCTCTCTAGTAACTTTAAAATTTCTGATTTCACAAATAGTTAGATCAGCAGTTCCTTCAGGCAATCAGGATAGAAATACTTGGATTGCCTTTGTTATCTGATATCTCTTTGGGCCTGAGCATCCTTGAGCCTACATTTCTATAACACTGAATTGCTTACTTTGTATGGTGGTTTCTGATGGTTGAAATTTTCTGTGTGAGGAGAGAAATTGGGGAATTCTTCTCTGTTGCTGGTGCTTTAGAAAACTTGAGTTTTGATTTTAAAGTGGGGAGAGAGGTAATAGCTGGAGTGATTTAGAACAGTAGCCACGAGATGTATTGTCTTCATCTGAAAACATTTTATAAGGGAAGTTAGTGCTCTGAACTTTGTGTTTTGGTATAAAATAGGTAAAAGAAACCTGTAACACAATAGTTGCCCTGTAACTGTGCTTAATGATTTTATTCCAAGATAGCCCTGTGGGTGTTTAGTTTGGGGGCTTTCAAAGAACAACACAAACATTGAAATCTAAGGGCTTCTTTCTCCATATTAATTAATCCTTGATATATGAAGCATGAACATCAGCAACTTCATATAAAGTGCTCAGCTGAGAGGAAACACAACACTCGATACAGCAGTAGTTTCCAGCTACTAACTATCCAAGCTAATTTTAGGCTGCAGGTATTCAGCAGAGTGATAGTCAAGCTTTGGTCCTGATTTTCTGAGACTAACATGGTCGTCCCTTGTCAATACAAAATGTCTGTGTCAGGTCCTTCTTGGTCCAGTAACTGTGAGAGCTCTTTTGATTATGATCTAAAGCAGAGAGAAGAAAGTCTCCTGTGACCTCATTTACTCATCTAAAAATCAGGGGAGAAGATGAGGAGAAAGCCACAGCTCAACCATAGTTTCCCTTAGAGGCTACTAAACCTTATAATTAGAAATAACGATCAGTTTTTAGTAAACTAAGTTAACAATCAGGGGTTAGGCATCCCTTGTAGTTTGATACTGCTTTGGCAGGTACTGCGGATAAGGAGGACAAATGAGGAAGAAGGGCGAATTTGTCCAAAAATAATTGTGCCCTTAAGGGGCTCTTTGGTCAATAATATATATTGGAGGACTGAACCAAAGAAAGAATGGTATCTGTTGGGCAGCAAAATTTTGGTTTCTCAATCTTAAAACGGAATCTTCACTGTTTCGAAACTTGTTGATTAGGAGCAGATGTTGAACTGAAATGTGGTTTCCTGTGTGGGTCAGTTAAGATTATTTCTCTTTTAACACAACGTTCTCTTACCTGTATGCACAGGAAGTGATCCCAAGTCCAGGCCATCACAGCTACCTTACTATCACTCAAAGCTTTGTTTGTTAACATGAGACAGAGCTCGAAAGGAAAAACCCTGTTGTTTTCTTAGCTTTGTTAGCCTCTGACTGGCCGGAAGCCCTCAAACCACAGCTTTCCTTTCCCATCCTCTACCACCCTACAAGGCTTCAATGGCCAGGGATTGTGTTCAGATGCTGAACACACAAAGATAACTGATGTGACTGTCAATCACAAAGAGACTACCATGGGGGGGCAGACATAGGGGTACAGAGAACACAATGCAATGTGCTCTTTTCTATAAAGTAGAGAATGTACACAAATTGCAGATGTTTGAGAGTCTGCCAAAGACTCCTTGAGAGAAGACACTGTTATGAATTTATTATCCAGACTGGGTTTAGTAACATTACAGCTACAGAACTCTGAATATACACTCAGAGAAGTATTATGCCCCCACTCCTTGCCACAGGCATGATAGAAATGAAATTAAGCAAGAGAAAATAGTCACATGATCACAGGAAGCACCAAGCCCTTTCTCCTACTTGGCAATTGAAAGTAGATGGCAAGTTTACTGAACAGACAAGTTCTGGGTTTATTTCAGGGCAGAGCTGTGCTTGACATTTAGACACAACAATGTGTCTTTGAATTGGGACACAGAGGCAGATTTCTTCCTCTTTAACCTTATTGTTTCCCTTGATCAGAAGGAAAAGTAGAGGTTATTTTGGGGTGTGTGTGAAGTTGTAGTCATTCTTTTTTTTAAGTTTCCTTTCAACAATTAGTGTGTTGATTTAGTTATAGTGGCTTGTGTTCATCTTGCCTTCTTCATATATTGGCTTGTATTCATAGTCAGCCTACAACACTTTCCTTATACCTCAACAAGCATCTACAGTGTAGGTCGCTCTGTGTACTAGGCACCTGTCGTTGGGATGCTATCAGGAATAGCTACACTTAGGTGTAGATGTTGAAGCACAAAGAATGCGTAGAAACCAGACAACCATCTAGATCTGGTCTCCAAGGTTGCAGATGCTGAGCAAGAGAGTGGTTGGGTATTTGGATTGTGAAGACTGTCTGGAGAAAGGTTTTCAGAAAGAGAAAAATATGTACTTGCAAAGCCAGTAAGTAAGAGCTTGCAATATAAGCCATGAGGCACTATGTTGGGGTATAGAGTCAAATCATCTCTACTGATTATCTATTTTCACCAAGTAGAACAGAAATATGTTTTACTGCAAAGTTCTTCATGGTTTTAAGATAATAAAGAGGATATGACGTCTACTGGGTGGACTGTGTGAGAGCTCTGGGTAACTGGTCCTAGCTTAAGTAATAGCCTTATTATAAAGATCTCTAGCCCCGTTAGTGGCTAGTATCATCCTGCTGAGCTCCCGCGTGGGAGGAGACAACTCCCCACTATCATTTGGCTCTACCTTTCCTCACTTCATTTTCTTTTTATCTTCCTTATTTTTCTTCTCATGAATTTTTTCTTATAAAAGGCAAACAAAACTTTTAAAGAACTATTTCCAAGAGATAAAGCAAGGGAAACAGTTATTAAAGCCTTTCCGGCCTCTAAGGCATTTCCCTCCCGAGAGCTCTCAGGAGCTCAGGGCCCCTCTGGCAATGACTCGGTCTTTCACTCAGCACTCACTGCACCTCTGGCATGGAAGCATTCAGGAAATTCTATAATATTGAATCCTTAGAGCAACTATGAAGTCGAAATTAAATCCCTACTTAAAGATGAGGAAACTTGAAGTTTGACAGCTTAAGGAAGTTGTCCAAGGCTATAACTATAAGCAGCAGTGCTGGAACTTAGACTAAGCTTTTTTCCAAAGTTTTGTTTATCAGACGTGATCTTTGTGCTTTGAACTCAATGAGTCTTCTTCACCAGGTTACACTGCTCACACCTGGTTTTTCAAGCCCAGAAGCAACTGCAGGTCAGTGATAGCTTGCAATCTGACTCCACTTGATCCTACCTGCAGAGCAGCAAGTCCACCAAAGCTCTGGGCTTTGCTGAAGCTGCCATTAGGCTGACATGCAGGTCCAAGTGCTAATATATCTGTGGAGCATACGAACAACAGATGTGCTCTTCCATCAAGGTCTGCCTGTCTTGAGTTGACACAAGCTGACCTGTCTATAAACAGACCTGACCAGACTAAATAGACCTCAATGTAATGCCACAGTATTATGAATGAGGAATTTTCAGTATAAGAAAATTGTGTAGTTTTGTAAGTATACTTTTCTCTTACAGACCCACATTAACATTAATTTACAACAAGTTTACTAAAAGGTGCACATAAAAGCCATTCACTTTTGATTTTAAATTATTTCTATTACCTTCTGAGATTATAATTACATCAAACCCCTTCTATTTCCTCCCCATAAGCCCTCCTGTATATCCCTCATAGTTCTTTTTCAAATTCAGACTCTTTTGTCATTAATTATTGTCTCTCTCTCACACACACATTGATACATACATAATTACACCTGTTCAGTCTATATATTATTACTTACATGTATGCTTTTGTGACTGATCGTTTGGTATTAGATAAGTATTGATGTGCTCTTCCCTGGAGAAGATTTTTTTTCTCCTATTCTCAGCATCCTTTAGTTGCCTGTAGTTCTTTGTCTAGGTTTGAGGCCCGTGGGCGTTCCCCCAGTCCACATTAGAGTGCCTATTGTTGTCCTTGTTTTACTCATGTTTAGGCAGTCACATGGGTGAGACTTTATGTGTGTATCTTACACCATTCCTGAGAGATAAAAAACTCTCTGATCTTCTTGCTCTTACAGTCTTTCCACCACCTCCTCTGCAATGATCCAAGAGCCTTAAGCATGGGCGTTGTTGCACAGATGTATTCATTGGTACTGGGCTCTGATTTTGGTGGGTTGTGGTTTTCTTATTGACTTTTGTTTGTTGAAAACAGAAGTTGAACTGATGTGGACTGAGGACTACACTTCTCTGTGGGCATAAGGATAATCATTTAGAATGTAATTAGTGATTATGTTGACTTAGTAAAGTGGCAGCTGTAGGTTATCCCCAGGATCCACAACTTCACTAGCCCTGGGTAGTTAGCTACGTTTCTGGTATTTCCTTCTTGTTGAGTGAGACTTAAGGACAATTAGACACCTGTTTGTTACCCCCAAGTAATGCCATTACTGTATCCTGTGGGTTACTGTGCCATGCTGGTTCTAGTGGTCTATAGGCATCATATCTGTGTAGTAGCATTGGTTGGTGCATGGCACTTAAATTGTTGTTTAGTTTCAAATGTTCTGACCATGGAATTTTTTGCATTCCTTATTGCCTTGCTTTTGGTTTTCTTTGAGAATCACTTGGCTTTTTACTATTATTTGTTTTGATTGTTTCTTTGGTTTTTGTTTGTCGAGCTGTCCTGGAACTGGTAGACCAGGCTGGCCTTGAACTCACAGAGATCCTCCTGCCTCTTCTAAGTGCTGGGATTAAAGGTATGTGCCACCACAGCCTGGTGAGAATAACTTGTTAATATCTCATAAATTGTCTATGTAGAAAAGAGCAAAGCTACTTTCTGTAGCTACATATTGGCCTCTGAAACTGAATTTTATAAAGACAGAGCTCAAAAACTATTAGAGTTTTTTGAAGTTCCTGTCTCACCACAGCCACCTCTAAACTTGATCTCACTTAAGGCAAGGTAGATGGTGCTGAATTACAGATCAAAAAAAGAGAGAGAAATCAAACTAGGAACCTATAAGATAGTTCACAAGTCCAAGTTCTTTGCTTGGAGTAATTAAATGGTGTTTAGCTCTAATTCCCGCACTGGGTCCTGGGATGCGGCCTCAGATCATTGTGGTTTAGTCGTGAAGGTTTCCTGGAAATTGACGTCAGGAGCTTTCTTCATAAAAAAAGAAACCCATGAAAACACTGTGAGTCATGGGGTGGAAGTGACAGCTTTTAACTGTTAGGTAGGTGTCAGTTCTGCTGAATGTTAGAAGAGTGGGAGTCTTAGAAACTGGCCAGTAATGGTGTAGAGAGGATAGGAGAAATTTGCCTGGGCTTAAAAGAAAATTGGGCGATTGTAGCATTTTACAAAGGAAGTGGCCAAAATAGGGCCATTTTGCAAAGGAAGTGGCCATATTCGTCAACTGGGCAGATTTTATCCTTCAATTTGACAAGAATCCAAGTAAGCAGAAAACCAGAAAGGGAAGAAACAGATACCCCTTTGTTTTCTGTAAAGGAAAGAGTCAATGGTGCCACACCCAGGCTTGAGGTCATTGATGGAAAATGTGTGTATATGTATTTGAAAAAGTTTTGATAGGACTCAAGGATGCTGGGACTTATGTGACTCTAGGAGGCAGATGACTTGATAACCCTGATAGTTGATGAAGAACTTATTTTCCTTTGTTAAAGGCATCATTTATTAACGACAACAACAAAAATCTCAAGGCTCCTGACTCTGTAGTATCTTGTTTATTCTACTATATTAGAATATGGAGTTATTAAATGAGGTAAAATTTGTTTGTTTAACAATCTTATTAATTTTTGGTGTCATTATCTGCTGTGCTAGGTGCCAGTAATTCAAAGGTGAATGGGGTATGCCTACTTTCAAATTTTACCTCCTAATGAAGGAAGAGATGCTTCTAATATAGATTTTGATATAAGAAAAGAGATTCAGAGATAGTGCAGGTACTCTGTCTAGGAGAGAGGACTAGCTATAAAAAATTAGATATCATCATAGAAGATCTCATGGAAAAATGATATAACCAAGTGAAAAAATGGTTAGTAACTGATCAGAATAAATGTTGAGGACAGAAAGGAACATATTTTAGCAAAGAACATCAGCAAAAGAGAGGAAAGAGGTTTTAGATTTCCATGCAATCTCTGGTCTAATTTCTGTTTCTATATTTTTTTCATTTTTTAAATGTTATATACCTGGAATCATGCATTATGCACTTTTATGTCTATCTTTTGTTACTCACCATAGTTATTCTTTTACATTTTAATTGGTTATTTGAAAGTTCCATACATCATTTTTATTATATTCACTACCTCTCCCCCCTCTTCACTGATTTACCCCCTTTTTCTATCCTTTTTCATCCTTTCATAAAAAATATTCAGACCAGCTTGCGGTTTCAAAATGTTCTTAGATATGAGGTCTCCCATCGTAGAGTGCTTGACTTAGCAGGGCCTATACTCTTAGAATAAAATGTTACCTACAGCCCCTAATAATTGCCAATATTGCTGCTGCTTGGGGGTAGAATAGTGTGCCCATCTCCCCTCTCTATGTTGAGATTTGGTCTGGATTAGGCTTGTGTAGGGTTTGTGTATCCTGTCAAAAACAATGTGGGCTAAAATGTGCAGTGGCCCTGCTGTGTCTAGAAGATTGTAGTGAGGAGGCGAGCAGGACTGCTTTTTGTCCTGCCTGGCTCCCACACGGCTAGCTTGTACCCCGAAATAACAACACACAAATTGTATTCAT
>LOEQ01007205.1:25586-48054 GCA_001685075.1 Bramus lutescens | reverse complement strand
GAGAAATGCAAATCAAAACAACTCTGAGATTCCATCTTACACCTGTAAGCATGGTCAAGATCAAAAACACTGACGACAGCTTATGCTGGAGAGGATGTGGGGTAAATGGAACACTCCTCCATTGCTGGTGGGAGTGCAAACTAGTATAGCTGCTTTGGATTTCAGTATGGTGATATTTCAGAAAATTAGGTATACACCCAGCAATACCACTTTTGGGTATAATACCACAAGAACATGTGCTCAACTATGTTCATAGCAACATTATTTGTCATAGCCAGGAATTGGAAACAACCTTGATAAAAGAATGGATAAAGAAGATGTGATACATTTACACAAGGGAGTACTACACAGCAGAAAAAATAATGACATCTTGAAATTGGTGGGCAAATAGATGGATCTAGAAAACATCGTGTTGAGTGACGTAACCCAGACCCAGAAAGACAAAGCTATGTACTCATTTATAAGTGGCTTTTAGATATAAAGCAAAGAAAAACAGCCTACAATTCACAATCCCAGAGAACCTAGATAGCAAAGAGGACCTTAAGAGAGACATGCATGGATCTAATCTACATGGGAAATGGAAAAAGACAAGATCTCCTGAGTAAATAGGAAGTGTGGGGATTATGGGAGAGGGTAGAGAGGAGGGAGGAAGGAAAGGAGTGGAGAAAAATATATAACTCAATAGAAACATTTAAAAATCAAAGAATTATATTCACCTTAGAATGCTGTGGAATTCTTCCTTTCAGGTCTGTGGCTGCTGCATTTTGGGTTTTGGTATCTACCTTCTGGTCCAAAACACCTATGGAGTACTCTTCCGTAACCTTCCCTTCCTGACACTGGGCAATGTACTCGTCATCGTGGGCTCCATTATCATGGTAGTTGCCTTCTTGGGCTGCATGGGCTCAATCAAGGAGAACAAGTGCCTGCTTATGTCGGTGAGTCCTGTGATATTCTGAGTTGGGATAGATGATGGCTCAAGTCCAGGATGATATGTTTCATGGTACATTACTTTTGGATTATATAAATTATGTATGTATATATATATATATATTTAAAGAACTGAGAGGGATAAGAAGGCAGTGGTGGTGCATTGGTGCATGCCTTTAGTCCCAGCATTCAGGAGGCAAAAGCAGAGGGATCTCTGAGTTTGAGGCCAACCTAGTCTACAGAGCAAGTTCCAAGATAGCCAGGGCTACACAAAAAATCTTGTTTTGGAAAAAAGAAGAGCAAAGAGGTAATAAGCACAGAATTTTTGCTTACTTACTGCTTTTCTTCATTCTTTTACAACTCAGATGAAAGCTTATAGAATAATATACCCACAATGCATTGAGCCCTCCCATAACACTCAATACAAAAGCAACCCCTGAAGACATTCCCACTTGCCAGACTGACCTAGATAATTCCTCAATTAAAGTTCCTTTCCCTCTTGATTCTAGGTTGTGCCAAGTTTACAATAAAAACCAACCAACACAGACAATCGCTTGTCAATTTCGTATCTACACATATCACTTTGAACCATAACTTTCTTTCCCTTGTCCCATATGTGTCTTGTTAATATCAGGATATGAAATATACTTCAATTCCAGAAATCTCCTAAAGCCTTTCAAAATTTCCAAGACTTTAAGATCCAAGATCTTTGAACTCTGAGCACCTGTAACATAAGAAGTTACACATGTAAAGCATTATTATTCTGAAAGAGAAGAAACAGGGCATTAAAAGCAACCATTCCAAAACAAAACAGCACAACAAAACCAGCTGCAGGTTTTCTTTAGGAATATACCAATAATTAATCAAAAAAGGATATGTGTTTGGAAATACAAAGAGAGGTATATGGGAGAGTTTGGAGGCAGGAAATTAAAGGGGGAAATGATGTAATTATTTTATAATTTCAAAAAGCAAAAGAAATAATAAAAGCAGTTTATAGACCAAATCTTCTAACTCCAATGTCTAGCAGATTGGTCTTGTATTCTGGGCTCCAAACAACCTGGGTAGCCCTCCCCACCACTTATGTTGCCTGTAGCAATACAGATTTTGTCTTGGGAGTAGACCAGTTCCGCGATACAGGTGTAGGTTTCCTTTGTGGATGTCCTATGTATAGAACATTTTCAGTGTCCTGGGGTCTCCATTGTAGTTGAGGCATCACATTCACTAGTGGTGTCTCTGCAGAAGATCCAAACTTGCCACAAAGTTCCAATATTCAGTTGCTACCTGTGACCACTCTATGCCTTCAGTACCACATGGATGGCTGTTACATTTCAGATTCTGCTGCAAGGTCAAGATGTCTCTTTTGGCCAAATCTGTATCAGTTTCTCCATGATGACTAAGGAGACAATCTCAATTGTCCCAATGAAAGACAAGGATCTCACCTCAGTGGTAGTGATCTCTTTGACAAGTGTAGCTGCTTTTTTAGTCCCAAGATGAACAGTACAATTAGATTACTGGGCAAAATATCACACTAAACATCCTTATTGTATCATCCCAGGGAAGCACAGGAGGACTTACTTCAATGGTGGCAATCTCTGATAAATCATAGTTTTCTTCAGCTCCAGCATGAACATCACACATAGGTTCTTAGCCAAAATTTCATATTGAATATTCCCTAGCCCAATTAATGACTAAGTCTATGATATGGACCTCCACCATTAGTGTTACTTTAGTAATCCCCTTTTCAACACCCCACAAGAATAGCCCATTAAGCTCTACTCACATCACTCAATGAGATTTTCCAAATCAATGTTCCAACACCTTTATTCTTCAAACAAGTAATATCACTAGGTTCAAAACAGCAACAGATATAAGAGCAACACTTCCTTGGTACCAATTTATGATTTTGTTTCCTTTCTGTTGCTGTGATAAAAGAGAAATTTATAAGTAAAAGGTATTTGTTTGATCTTATACATTCAGGAAATATAGTCAATTATTGTAGAACATTTAAGCAGGAACTTAAAGCATTACATCTACAGTCAAGAGTGTAAATGGAGACTTTGTTTTCTTTTCCCAGCCGCCCAGACCCAAATAATCACACATAAACTATATTAATTCCAACATTATTTGGTCAATGGTGTGCATTCCTAGCTAGTTCTTCATGTTAAATTAACCCATATCCATTAATCTGTGTGTTGCCACGAGGCTGTGGCTTACTGATAAGGTTCTGGAATCTTTTTCCTTCTGCGGCTACATGGTGTCTCCTTTGACTCCACCTATTCTTTTTATCTCTGTTAAGATTTCCCTCCTGGATTTGCTCTGCCAAGCCACTGGCCAAAACAGCTTCATTTATTAACCAACAAAAGCATCACATATACAAAAGGACATCCCACATCACAAGAGAAAATAGAGAACAGTGTATGAACCATCGAATGCTTGCTGTGTATTCTCTGGTAACTTTCTTTACACTTGCACAGTTCAGGGTCCAGCCCATGAAATAATGCTACCAACAGTCAGGATTGGTCATCCCATTTCAATTAACAGTCATAATAGTCCCTCACAGACATTCCCACAGATCAACCTAACCTATACAATTTTTCAATTTATTGAGGAATTTCCAGTTGATTCTAGGTTGCCAATTTGATAATTAAAGTTAACCCCCATAGCATCTCTTATCAGCCAAGATATTATACACCAATATTAGTTTGTTTCTCACTGGGTTCCCAAGGCTATGTAGAATAAGACATTACTGTTATCAATGGTAACCATGTTACACTGTCAGTAACGGCCCTTTTCACTGTCATGTCTTTTCACAGCGTAATATTTTTCCTTGATGTCTGATTGAAATTAGTTATTATCTTTCTGCCTAAATCTTTATGTGAGAATATACTTCAGGTTTTAACACATAGTAAATAACTGATGAAAAATAATGAGTAGGTTCTTCTGAACATAGTGACCCTCCCCAATGATATAGAATTCTTCCTTAACTCATGCACAAAGTAGCCTTCATAGTAGGAATTACACAATTTAGGTAAGGACCTTGGATACTAGAAATAGAAGAGAGATTTGTAGCAGTTCCCTGTCAAATAGCCTGAGGAGTATTGTCAGGCTTAGATTTTACCTACTGGGATTGGAGTAGAAAAGATACAATTTTTCTAGTGTGCTAAGGAAAGAGGTTGATATGTTTGCATTCCAGTTATCCTTTAAGTCATGTGATCAATCTTCTCTTGCAGATCAACACTTAAACTAGAGCCAAGATCAACAACAATAGCAATAATGATGATAATAATAATATTATCAAACAGTTCTCAGTCAGACAGAAAATGATAGGAAATATCAGAGACAGGACAATGATTTAAGCAGTCAAAATAGTTTTTAAAGTTTTTTTAAAGGTGAAGAACAATTGTAATTGTCCAAGCTTTTGTATAAATGTCATGCAGGGATTACAATTCTAAATTTGGAGACAAAAATTTGACTTAGAACTATGATTAGGCTCCCTCTTCCCCTCTGTTCAAATTCCCTCCCAGGCTTCATCATCATCCACATTTTCTCTTGAGCTAGACTTGATCTGATAAATGGGACCAGGAACCAGACTCATGCTTTAATTTCCTGGCTTTTGTGCAAATGTTTCACTAGGCTGATGCTAAAACATTGACTCAATAATGTTAGAATAAAGTTAGAGGGTAGCTAATCTGCTCTCTAGAGTCCAGCTGTAGGAAAAGAACACATATTGCCCATAAAACATGAGAGGACTTAGGAAGCCCTGAGGAGGCAGGAGCAGTTCCCATGCATGATTGTGTGTGTGTGTGTGTGTGTGTGTGTGTGTGAGAGAGAGAGAGAGAGAGAGAGAGAGAGAGAGAGAGAGAATATGCCCACATATGTAGACCTGTTTTCTCCCAACGCAGAGAGAGGTAGATTAGAAGTGGGGATCAATGTTCTGATCATGTTTCTGCTTTGTCACAGTTCTTTGTTCTGCTGATGATTATTCTCCTTGCTGAGGTGGCCTTAGCCATCCTGCTCTTTGTGTATGAGCAAAAGGTAAGTTATGAAGAACATGGCCTGCTCTCTTATTACTAAGATGGGGAATACACAGTGGAGAAGTTAATAAAACCAAATTAGTAGTAAATCATACAAATGACGTAGGAGGATGAGACTTAATTGCAGTTGAGGTGAGAAAGAATGTCATAAAGATTGTATTTGAATGATGCCTTGAAAGGTAATGAGAGAAAATGAAACAAGCTTGTCTTCTTATCTTCCTCCTGTCTACTTGCCTCTATGGAGTTGGTAGTCTTCTCAGTAAGGCTTGACCTTAGCTTTGGTTGTACCATTCTTCCTTTGTAACTATAGTTAAGGAAGGATAAAAGTCCATTAAGTATATCTTCCTTCTAGGCCATATAACCTTCAGTTTGTTTTAACATATAGTCTCCCTCATCTCACTTCCCTAGCTCTGGCTCCTTGGGCTGGGGTATATATTATTTGGTTCACTAGAAATATCTTATTTCTTAAATCTATCTTGTTTTTTTGCTATGTCTTCCCTGCTGAAATATGATTATCACAGCTGAGCAACTTAGTGGCTGAGGGTCTGAATGACAGCATTCAACATTATCACACAGACAACAGCACCATGGCAGCCTGGGACTTCATCCAGTCACACGTAAGTACATAAAGAATCCTAGTCAGATGAGTTAGACTAAATTCCAAGATTTGGTTCCCAGAAACCAGCATCTCTTTCCTAATGTTTCAGACTCAAAGATCATCAGTTCTAAAGTCAAAAGTAATGTCTGTGCTCTCACAGGCAGAGAACTATAGGAATTAATCTAACTGGTTCATATTTTTTCTGCATTCTATTTCATTCTATATCTATTCACACAAGACCATTGCTTTATCCCTAACAGGATGAAAAGAAGACCCAAATAAATCATATTGGATTAGTTTATATATTTTGATTCTCGAGTCAACAAAATTATTACATTTTATAACCTAGCCCTCTAGTGTCACGTTTCTCATGCTACTTCTTACCCACAAGCACAACTTCTTACCCACAAGCACATATCAACTTTCCATTCTTCCCTTAGAATGTTGAGGGACAAATATGCACTAGCGAGCCTTGTACAGGCATGATATATGTCCAAAGAGTACCATCATCATATAATCCATCATTATGGCTTAATATGGAATAGATGATAATAACATAGGAAATTACAACATAAAAATAAATGGGAGGACTTGGAAAAATTACAACCTCTATATTTCAAATTCTTCATTTGTTTCATTTCAGATTAGAAGTCCCCTTTTATGTTCAGACACATAATAAAGTAAAAACAAAACAAAAAGAGTAAATCTCTTGATACATGTCACCAGCTTCATATCAACATTGTCACTACCACCTCATTCAATCCCCAAACATTTTGCTAGAAAATTCTAAAGAAAATGAAATACTGAACCTGACATCATCTCACCCAATATTACTAAAGAGTCTGGCTCAGTGGTTAAAAGCACTTATTGCTTTGCTAGAAGATCTGGGTTTTGTTACAGCACCAATCCAGTGACTCACAACCTCCTGGAACTCCAATTCCAAAGGCTCTGAAGCCCTTTCCTGCTTCTACATGTTCCTGCATGTGTGTAGTAAACATACACATACACATGATGCATAAATTATAAAAAGTCCTCAAATATAGTATATATTTATATGCGGACTACAGTCTTCATTCCAATTATTATTCCAATTTTCTCAAAAATTTTCAACTGATTTGAACAAATCGATATCTAAGAAGGTCCAAATGTTGCATTTAAATGAAATGTCTCAAAATTTATTTTACTCTATAACAATGTTCTTTATAATATGTGTATGTGAACAAAAATTAGGTTATTTGTCCTATAGATTTTACCATTTTCTGTATCTGACTGGTTTATTCTCACAGGTATTTTGATGGCAGGAAGTCTGTTTCCCAGAAGGATTGTGAATCTAGAGACTTGATGAAGTCTCACTCTCTTCTTTTTCTCTTCTTTTAAAATAACATTTTTTATTAATTGTGAATTTCATACAATATATTCTGATCATATCTACCTCTCAACTCCTCCCAGATCTGCTCCCACTTCCCTACTCACTCAAGTTTGTATCCTCATTTTATTCATAAACCTTCTGAGTTCAGTTAGTGATACCTATATATCACTATATATATAGTGAGTGAGGTCATCCCATAGGAGTGAAGTTCACCTACCAGACATTAAACCTTATATACTTAAAAACTGCCTATCCTTTCAGACGTAATCAGTTGCCAATAACTCTTCAGCTAGGGACAGAAATTCCTGGCCATTCTTCCTTCCATGTTTGTTCTGTTTTTGTGAATGCTGTCACAATTACTGTGAGTTCCTATGTGAAACTGCCCTGTTGTGACCAGGAAATACTGTTTACTTACAGTGGATTAGTCTTCAATGCCTCTAGCTCTTACAACTTTCTGCCCATTCTTCCACACAGATCCCTCAATCCTGGGAGGAGATGGTGTAATATAGATGTCAGCTTAGGGCTGAGTACCCCATTTTCTACACATCGACCAATTGTGGGTCTCTGTGATAGTTACCATCTACTAAAGAAAGGAACTTCCCTGGTGATGGCTAAGTGATGCACTCATCTATGGATATAGTAATAAGTCATTAGAAACTGATTTGATATTTTGTTCATTTTAGCAAAATCATTCTAGTAGGTTCTCTCCAAGGGCCTATAGCCTATCCAGTCACAGATTATTAGCCCTTGAAATGGTGTCAAGTATGTGTCCCATCTTATGTAAGATGCCTTAAATACAAGCAGAAAGTTATTGGTTACTCCCATGACATCTGGGTCATGATAGTCCTAGTAGTAGTACCTTGCTAGGATGATCATTATTACAGCTCTCAGGATCACAAGTCTGTAAGATTTATGACCACTTTTCTCCTCTGGTAGCATATACAGAACCGCCCAACACTCTGAAATCTAGCCAGTAGGTATCAAACTTCCAAATCAATCCAGCTTTGTCTCTCCATGTTCCGTGACTCACATATGTTGTGGTTTCATCAATAGGAGGGTCTTATAACAAGTTCTGGAGTGTAACGGAGGTATTGGCAGTAGCTTGTAATATGTAAGGGTCTATAGAACCCCAATGGCCAGCAGCTCCAACAAGGTTTATTTGTTAGTCTGGGGTCTAGTAGGGGCATTATTGTTCAATTATAGATAAATTCATTTAAATTTGTTTATATTAAATTGTACACACACACACACATATGGAAACATATTGCTGCAAAAGTTTCCATATGTCTTTTTCCAGATCTCTTTAGTGTTAGTTACCCCTCCTATTATTCTATCCCTTACCCTGCCCTCCTATCCCCAACTCACTTAACTATTCCCATTCCATTTATCTCCTTTATATGACAGAATTCTATCTAACTCCTCTATCTTGAGAGCATCCCATACCCCTTTACCAGTTTCCTGGCATCTATCTGTACTCCAATTTAAACAAATAATTTAAACATTCAAAGTTAGCATCCACATATAAGAGAAAAAACATGAAATTTATCTTTCTGAGTCCAGACTATTATACCCAGGATGATTGTTTCCACCTCTGTCCATTTACCTGAAATTTTCTAAATTTAATTTTTCTTAAGATATGAATAATATTTCATCATATAAATGCACTACATTTTCAATATCCATTCATCAGTTGATGGACATTTAGGATGGCTACTGTGAATAGAATAGCAATAAAAGTGTATAAACAAGTGTCCCTTTAGTAGGATAACAGAGTCCTTTGGGTGTATGTCTAAGAGTAGTATAGCTGGTTCATAAATTTCTCCTATATGTAAAACTACCATTCCTGTTTTCTCATCTAAGCAGGTATCTAAATATACCATTTTCAATAATCTCAAGAATCAATGTGGTTAGCCTTAGTTCTGTGTTTTAAGGCCTCCTGGGAAGAAAGTACTCAATAGATAAATATATAAGTCAAACATGCCCTTTGTATTCTGTGAAGAGGTCTTCTATGAATAAAATGATATAATAGTCATGGAACATTTAGTTCCAAAAAGGCTGCAGCAGTAGACCCATTCTGATTTTTTTCTTCTGGAGTCAGATTTGAATGACAAGCATACCTTTTGTATAAAGTATAGGGTTCGTTGTTTGTGTTGGTTTTTGCTAATTTTCTAAACATCGTGTTTGGGGGACTTGTCTTTCAGCTGCATTGCTGTGGTGTCAATAGCTCAAGTGACTGGGCTAGTGGTCCCCCATCTTCGTGCCCACCAGGTGCAGATGTTCAGGTAATTTTGTTAGCAATTTTCCTGTTGTTGGCTATTTTGTTCAAATTTAATTACATCAGAAACTGTTCCAGAAAGGACCTAAACCTTCCACCTAGAAACAGGGAATTTGGAACAACAACACGAAAGAGCAGGGAAACAAGACCCAGTAACTATAGAAGCCTTGAAAATCTAGGAGCAAGTTAAGCCAGTTAGACACAATGAAAAATCTTTTGTTATAATTTTCTCTCTCTGAGAGAGAGAGAGAGAGAGAGAGAGAGTGTGTGTGTGTGTGTGTGTGTGTGTTAGTTTGTGTAAAACTGGTCCAGAGATGTTTCTAGACAATTATTCAACAAAAGATAGTTCTTCTCATGTTTAAAGTATAATTAGGGTAGAATAGCTTGTAAAGTAACTGTTTGTCTTCTCTCTCTCTCTCTCTCTCCTTGGAGATGACAGATCCATTCCCTTTGTGAGATGAGTTAAAAGCATATGGAGGAATGAGAGCTTTGGATAAAGAGTTTTTAGAAACCACCTTTCCTCTTAATTTTGGGCTCTCTTCATCTAGAAGAAAACTTAGTCATCTTCCAGTAAATAAAATCCCTTGTCTTGACCACATATTACCTTTTCCTGAGTTTGGAAATCTACAGAAATATTCAGGTCCAAGGAAAAAAAAAACACAGGACAACCAGCAGTCAACAACTCTGGAATTTTTATGAGGTTATGATGCTGGTTCCTGGAGCAAATATTGACATATACCTTGATCCAAAGATCACAACACCTATAATCCCATATGTTATTTTTTAGATCAGCTCTGAGTGTCCAAAGAACATAAGGACATGTATTTTTGACTTACTTCTTGCGAGCTAGTTTAACTCTGTTAAAAGCTAAGTCTTCTGTGTTAAGTGCAAGTATACTGATAATATCAGTAAAAAAGTCTCTGACTTAATGTTCTCTGTCTGTCTCTTTAAATATGAAAGATAATAAAACTGCAACATCTGATATCAGTCTCTGTATTAAATAAATATAAACTGACATCCCAGATAACCTTCTTAATAAAGTTGATATATTGGATGATACCATTCATGCCTATAATTTTTCCCCTAGGGTTGCTATAATAAAGCAAAACAGTGGTTTCACTCCAATTTCTTATATATTGGAATCATTACCATCTGTGTATGTGTGATACAGGTAAGACCTTGATCCCGGGATCCCCACAAGGGTTAAATGAGTTAAAACACACAGTCTTAAAACAGTAATGGGGAAGAAAAATGGGGCAATAAATTTCATATTATTCATGAGTTTCTCTATCCAAGGAGCAAATGATTATATTATCAACTCAACTTGAAACATACAGAAAAATAGTTATAAGTATATATATATATATATATATCAAATTAATGTGTCCCTTAGAGATACAAATGAGTCACAGTCAAATTAGGAGTGCTAAGCAGATTTCCACATTAGTCGCTCATTTAGCTGGTGTGGAAAAGATTATGATAAAACAGTTACTTTGAAAAATTAAACTTTTATGTTAAGAAGGAAGTAATAATGGAAATTATAATTATTTTCCCTTTCTGCTTGTACTTGGTTTGACAAGTGATGGGAAATTTTGTTGTTTTGCTGTGTGATATTCATAAAACTATTTTCTACCAAAGTATTGATCATATTATACTTTAAGACTTAGTTAAGTGCAAAGGATTAAATGACCTTTTCTCTGCTTGGAAGCAAAAGAAATCTAAGGCTTGGACAGAGCTGACTTATTTTTCTTATACTGTTCAATAAAGACAACTTGGATATACACTAAGCTTCTCTGACTTCCTAAGAAGATAAAAATGTTTCCAAGACCTTCCACATTTATATCATATTGCAATTGTTCCCATTTTCTTTCTAATGCTGTTCTTAATCTTAAAAAGAGAAATTCTTTAGAGGGGAGTGATACTGGAGAATGGTCACAATGTGATAGAAATCTTGCTTTTCTGTGTTAACAATCCCAGTATCTGTGGGAGAAATATTTTCTCTTTGAAGACCTCACATTTTCTCAATTCTTTTTGCAGGTACTGGGGATGTCTTTTGCTCTGACACTGAACTGCCAGATTGACAAAACCAGTCAGGCCTTAGGGCTCTGACTTGCAACTGACCTGGGCTTAAAAGACTTGTTTCTCTCTGGAAATCCAAAACACCCATAGTATGAGGCCCCAAACAATCACCTTTGATTCCTCTTATCTCTCCCTTGAGTGGGTTCCTGCCTTATATTACCCAAGGAAGAGAATATTGGTCATGAACTTCCCATCTCAAGTGAAGAAAATCATTCACCAACTGATAGCAGTAACCATATCCCTTAAAGATGGGGAGACATAGCTAGGTGAATTTTTTTGGACACGAGAGGCCTAGGGAACCTGTATCTCTTGTGACCTGAGATCCAGGGATAGCTGTAGGTGGATATAGCTCAGATACTGGCCTAACATATGTGAGCACCTGAATTTATCCCTGAGTACTACAAGATAGGCCCAAGTTTAAGTGTTAGATTCTTAACAATTGTCAAATCAGTCTCTAGTCTCCAAATCATGCTATTTTCACTCTATGTAAGAGACGTGCTGAAGCGAATTTTGGAGTCAGATTTACTGGATAATTGACATATCCTGTTTCCTTTTTAACATAGACATTGAAAATAGGAATGTTACAGAGATCTCTCTTCAAAAGGAAATGTTACCATTTCTTTGTTAAAATATCTTATTGATTTCTGTTATATCCATCCATTCAGAAATGACTAATATTCCTATCCTATCTTCAGTCAGTCTTAAGGCTTTTCAATTATATAGCCATAGAGAACAACACAGAAGTACTAATATCTCCACTGTTAGCTGGTAACCATATTCATGTTTATATTGTTATTTCTCTCCAAAATAAAGTTCTGTTAAGGTACTGCTTTAACACTTAAATAAACAAAATAGTTTATGATCACTATTAATCAAACATTTGACTCATTTTGATATTTCTTCTAGAAAGCCAAATGTATTAGTTAGCTATTTCTGTATAACAACTTAGTCCAAGATATAATGGTTAAGAACCTACACACATTTGTTTGATTTACTGATTGATTTAAAGACGGGGTTTTACCATGCAGCCCAGGATGTCTGAGAATGTTCTATATAGCTGAAATTGGCACCAAACTCATGATCATTTTGCTTCTACCTTCTATATATTAGAATTACAGGTATGTGCCACTATGTTTACTCAGACCAAACATTTATTATCTGATGGCTTTAGGTAGTCAGGAACGTGGAAGTAGCTGTGACAAATGATTATAGATTGCTGTTTTTAGTATAATGATGACTAAAAGGTCAGTCAGTCATGTCTTCAGTCATCTCAAGTCTCACTGGAAAAAGAATCCACTGCATTTCTCACAAGAGGCCTTGAATCATGGCCCCACATACTTTTACATAGATAGCTTCTTGAATAATGAGATAGCTAAGACATAGAATGAGATACAGCAAAATAGAAGCCACAGACCTTTTATAACCTAAGCTAAAAGTTCTGCCACTGGTTAATCTTAGAACTGGTTCAAAACGTTAATTCCCACTCATGAGTAGAGAAGATTACGCAAGGGTGTCACTACTAGGAAGTTGAGATCACTGCTTGCCATATGAGAGATTGCTAACTATTTCCTCATGCCTGTTGTGTCAAGAAGCTAGTATACTTGTCTATATGGTAACTATATTCTATATGTAAAGTTAGAAAATGCATAATATAATGCCTAATGTACAGAACTCAAAGGACAAAAAGGAGAGAACTGGTTTCTGTTGTAAAAGTTTTCTTTAGGATATCCAAGCTCCCTTTAAGAAAAAATGGCTATTTTAATGGTCTTCTATAGGGCAAACATCTATTGGCATTTTCTGGGGTATGTAAAGAAGAGAAGAGACACTTCTTTGTTCAAACTGACACTTAGTGGTGCCATCACCTGGTAAGGTTCCCTACCTAGTGCCTGAGCTTTGTTCTTAGCTCTGTTTTGATCTTCATTCCCAATAACCTGTCACAGAATTCTAAGAATTTGCCTACCAAGTATTACCAAACTCATCTATCTCGTCATCTAAGTCCTTGCTACATTCTTTTAATAGTCTGTTTTCTGCAGTCTTAGTAGCCAACAATGGCCCCCACCTGAACAAGTTCTCACACAGAAGCTCAAACTGTATGTGAAAATCATAAATGTAATCATAAATATTTTTAATAAATACAACTCTTCATTGACTATTGTTTTGAGAACAAAATTTAGATACTTTATCTGCCACATCCTACAGGCAACATCCCATTCTTAACCTCTCAGATCTCAACCTCTGATATTTTAACTCTTTGTATTTTGTGATTTTATTACTGATGTTTAACAAGTTTTATTAGGTTTTATTAGACTTTTCTATATCTGTTGTATTTTCTAGCAGTTCCCTTTGTTTGGATAACTCTTAACTTTTCCTTCCTGTAAAGATTTCCCTAATCTCTCAAGGTTTACAAATTATTAAATCTTTCCAAGTATGAGCTACCATTACAATCTCTTTAATTTGAGTGAGAGCTGATCTTTGTTTTTGCTGCGTACAATTGAATCCAAGGCCTCCTGTATGCTCACTCTGAGTTTTTGAATCACTTTTTTCCCTTCCCTCCCTTCTCTCCTCCTCCTCCTCCTCCTCTTCNCTTCTTCTTCTTCTTCTTCTTCTTCTTCTTCTTCTTCTTCTTCTTCTTCTTCTTCTTTCTCTCTCTCTATCTCTATCTCTCCCTAAACAGTGTTTCTCTGAATAACCCTGGCTGTACTAGAACTAGCTCTGTACACCAGGCTGGTCTTGAACTCACAGAGATCCACTGCATCTGTCTCCTGAGTGCTGGGATTAAAGGTGTGTGTCATTGAGGAGTACAAAACAGAATACAGACAAGTTCCCATTTAAATTTTCACACAATGTCTCTTTTTATGTGCTTATGTAACATACTTGAGGCATGATTAATAAAAGTTCAGAGACAGAAATTGGACTTCAACTTGAAGGTCAGAAAAGCAAAACAGACAGCCCCTAGTTCTTACCTCTACCTCAGTCCGAAATGGTGATCTTGCCTCAAGGAATCTTAGAATGAGACTGAGACTGAGAGCTGTCTCTTTCAGTTTTATAATCAACTCTAGTTCTGGGATAAAGGTGTGCAACACTACTGCCTGGTTTCTATGGCAAGTTAGTGTGGCTACTGGGATTAAAGGTGTGTGTCAGTGCTGCCTGTGTGGCTGTTTTACTTTTCTGATCATTAGGCAAGCTTTTGTTTATTAAAATACAAATGAAATGCCACTACATGTACTCCTAAAATATTCACAGATATTATTACATCTATAAGTCTTATCTTGGTAGATCTTATCACCATTTTTGAGATATATTCTTACCCTGTAGCCCAGACTGGCCTTGTTCTCGGTTTGTGGTTCAGGTTAGCCATGAACTCAATATGTAGTGCGGACTGGCCTATAATTCAGTAGTGATTCTCCTGCTTGACTTCCCAAGTGTTGGATTTATAAGTATGTGCTATTATTACTGACACATCATCACATTAGTTCATTCAAAGGAAAAAGTTGAAAATAGAAATAGACTCAGAGGTTATTTCAGTGTAAGGTAAGAATTTACAAAAATTAACTGAGAAAAAATGAAGGAAAAGAGAAGAAATCAGAAGATGTCCAGATAATTGAAATGTGTGAAAAAGGAATTAATATTTAAAAATAGAGACATCTTCTGATTTCAACTTTTTCCTTTGAATGAACAATGTGTCTTGGTGTTTTCCTTGACTGGCAAACATTATATATATAAATTGAAGAAATCGTCATATGATGTTATTTTTCTTTATGGGTGCTCATATTGTTCATTAATAGTCATTTAGAATAGGATATCTTGATCTAGTCATGAGATCATAATATCTTCCTCCCTCCCTCCTTCCCTCCTTCCCTCCCTCCCTCTTTCCTTCCTTCCTTCCTTCCTTCCTTCCTTCCTTCNCCTCCCTCCCTCCCTCCTTCCTTCCTTCCTTCCTTCCTTGTTACTCAAGACAGGGTTTTTCAGTGTAGCTTTGGAGCCGGTCCTGGAACTAGCTCTTGTAGACCAGGCTGGCCTCAAACTCACAGAGGTCCACCTACCCCTGCCACCTGAGTGCTGGGATTAAAGGCGTGCACCACCACCGCCTGGCCAGAATATGTTTCTTTCAATGAAGCTCTCACTATGACTATTTCATCTCCATTACTATGTCAGAACACTGAGAATTTCATATGACTGAAACTGTCCATTCTTGAGGCCTGCTAACTAATTTGCCTGAACTGAAACCCTTTTATTATTAAATGCTACTGGGAAAATTTAGCTTGCCTTTCCAAGGTTCCTTTATCCCCTTAGAATTTAACAAATACGTTAAAGTGGAATCCCAGTGAATATTGATTCAGTACTGTAACTTCTTCTTCTTGCTGGGAAACTGTCCCCCAAGTTTATATTTGTCCCCCAGGCCTATATAGTCCCAAAGTTCTATTTTCTCTGCCATTTGATAGGCTGCTTGTTCATTCTGGGCCACCCAGACCCAAGATAATCACACAGAAACAATATTAATTGTAATACTGTTTGGCAATAGCTTAAGAATATTTCTAGCCAGCTTGTATATGTTAAATTCACTCACTTCTATTAGTTTATATTTTACCACAAGGCTTGTAGTTTACTGGTAAGGTTCCAGGGCCTCTGTCTCCTTCAGCAGTTACATGGTGTCTCTCTGACTCCACCTACTCTCTCTCTACATCTCTGGATTTCCTGCCTGGCCTTACTCTGTTAAGACATTGGTTGAAATTAGCTTCTTTATTAACCAATAGCAATAAAACATATTCACAGCACACATCACCTCCCACATCAGGGTCTTCTATGGAGTGTTCAGCTGTTGGTGTGCACCAATGATGGGCAAATGTTCCGAGTACAACATGAATGTGAAATACCAGACTCCCACTCAACAGTACTCTGATTTCTGGAATTTTTATATCGTACAATGATAACTGTCCTATCTGGTCTTTGAAATCACCTTATAGATGCTGTTGGCAGAATTGTAATCTGATACAACTTTTTTTTAATCATCATTGAAGAGTAGAAGCCACCAAGTGATCTTTAAAGGATGATAATATATGTGACATACTCTATTTAAGCATCAAACTAAATCATGATTTATTGATGACTTTGTGAGACCAGGAGTAAGATCATCAGGCTGTGCTAAAGTTTACTTGCCTAGAATGTAAGCAGCCCTGGACACAAACAATCTCAGAAGCACAGAAAGAAAATAAGCTATTACTATATGTCTGAATGGGTCAAAGGGAGGACAGAGATGAGGCATAAAGAATGGAACAGATGCAAATCCCTGTTTTTAATACCTGATACATAAGTATAAGGATGGGAATCCAAGGCAATGATAAGTGAAATATGAGAAGTACTAAAGCTTAGCAATGGTGTTTGGCATGAAACAATCACAGAAAACAAAAACAGAAAAGCAACTCCATTTCTATATGCCATATACAGAAAATAAAAAGATAATTTATTTTAATGATATCAAAAGCAAAACGAACACAAAAATATAATCTGACAAAGAAATATAAGACAATTATAAGGGAAATAATCAAGTTTTATTAAATGTTTAATAAGAGAGACCTGTCCTAAACATATACAATCATAGGACCTCTATGTCTACCACTAATGGGAAAACTCAGCATTTATTATGTGTCCATTCTTCACAACATAGATCATATAGCAAATACAATTCTAGTTAAAAGCTTTGACAGCATTTTTTGGTGGAATCTGAACAGATAACTGTAAAATTTATGTGAAAATGCATAGGGTCCAAACTACTGAGATGTCTTTTAAGAGACATCGCAATTTGGAGTTTGTTTTAAAATATTAATCCCTGTTATACAGTCATAATTACAATAATAGAAGTAAATATGACTGATAAGTTGTATTGTTTGGGAAATTNGGAGTTTGTTTTAAAATATTAATCCCTGTTATACAGTCATAATTACAATAATAGAAGTAAATATGACTGATAAGTTGTATTGTTTGGGAAATTAAAACACAAATGACATTAGAAAGAGGCCTGCATTGAAACATGCAAAAGAAGCATCTGCATGTAACCGCTCCATCCAAACAATGGTATCAAAGACTTCATGAATTTCAGTACAACTCTGAAGGCTATTGGTCCCTAAAGGACCCCATTCTTGTAAAATGTTTTCCCAAGAAAGCTCAACACTGACTTGAGAAGTTCCTAGTGAAGTCTTCGTGATAGATGAATACTCCCATGAACTATACATCCTAGAGCATTAACTTTAGAAATTTTGCAATTTCTAGTCTATTCTCTGGTTTTTTGAGATGTCTGTTTCCTAGCAGTTCACCTTGGAGAAAGCTAATATATAACAGAATCTTTATCAGCATCTATGCCCCTACTAAGGACCAGAGAACATCACTGAAGAGGAAGTGGAAAGAATGCAAGATCTGGAGGATTGGGAAATTTTGTCTTCTATACATAATTCACTATTCAAGGTAGCTCTGACAACCTGCACAATAAGCCGTGCTGAAAAAATTTGAGATCAATGTGTAGAGAACTGAAACAAGATACCTTTATCTATCAATGGCACAAAAATCAACTGGAAATGTATAAAAGATTCTAATGTAAGACTTGACACTTTGAAAATAGCAGAGAAAATAATAGGAGAAATACTGCAGTATCTCTGTTTTGGCAAAGGCTTTCTGAATATGATTTTTATAACTCATCAAATAATGACAAGAACTGACTATTGGGATCATACCAGACCAAAATACATATGCACAGAAAAAAAAATAGAACGATGAGGCAGCATTCATAAAGGACAAAAATTGCCAATTATTTATCTGGTAGAAAATTAATATAAAATATATAGAATCAAATTATTAATCACAAATTATTATTAAATCAGTAAATGTAATTAAGTTGAATAGACAAGTTTCAAATGAAGAAATATGTTTGATAAATACATGAAATATACTTTTAAATAAGTGAGGGAAAAAAATCAAAACTACATTGGGATCATTTCATTCCATCAAGAAAACACAAACCAACAAATATTGTCAAGAAAATGGGGAAAAAGAACTTTTATATGCAGTTTCTGAGAATGCAATTTAATTTGCCCTAATGTGAGTGTATAGTTAGTCTCAGGACAAAATTTATTCTTCAGGATACCTGCATTATCCACAATGGATCAGTAATAACTGATTTGAGTTCCATTTTGTATTTGTTTTATCATTTACATCCATCTTTTGCTCCTAACTTCCTAGGTCTAATAATAGGTTTTAAAAGACTATAGTTTTAGGGAATGTTCTTTCAGACCTCCAAATTATACAAAGTCAAATCTTGATAATAAAACATGTATGCATATCCAAGTGAACATGGACTTCTGTACACTTGGTTTTAAGTAAGACTATAGGATAACTAATACCATATTATTTGTCTATTTGAAACTCAATGATTTAAAATGATCTTTGAAAGCACATGGATGTAGGTATGTAGATGCTTGAGATATATCAGTGCATACTGCAAAAGTCTCTTCCCTCAAGGAGTTTTTCTAGAAAGAGACCACATTAAAAATAAAGTATTCTGAAAAACAGCATTCTGAATATTTCATGTGTCCAGATGTATAATTTGCATTATTTTTAACACTGGGTAAATGATGAAGATGCAGAATATACAAGGAACTCTAAAAATAAAACAAAACAGCAACAAAAACAAAAACAACCCCCCTAATAATAAGTAAAAACAAAGATAGAAGATTCTCCCAAAACACAATTGAATATTGGCAATAGGGCTGGTGAAAAGGTTCAGCAGTTAAGAGCACAGACTACTCTTTCAGAGATCCCAAGTTTGTATGTTGGTACCCATCTCAAACAACTCACAACTGACTGTAATGTCAATTTAAAAATAAAGGTCCAACTTAAAAATCATTAAATGGAAGAAAAACAAAATACACCATTTGGCTTCTTACTGCTAGTGCAGTAATTGTGAATAGAACTTTTTGCTGTTGGTTTTTCTTATTTTTAAGTGACTTCATTATTGATATACAGAGAATCTACTAATTTTTGTGTCTTGATTGCTCTAGCTAAGACTTTGAGAACTACATTGAATAAAAATGAAGTGAGTATGCACCCCTGTATCATTTGAGGTTTTACAGGAAATGCTCACAGTTTTCCCCTACTTAGTATAATACTGGATATAGGTTTGGCATGTTTACTATGTTCTCTTTATTCTGAGTTTCTTCAGATATTGTTAATAAGAAATGTTGAATTTTCTATATTGATTAAAATGACTATGTGAGTTGTGACTTTACCTCTATTCATGAACTGAATCATGTAGCACACTTAATAAAAACCCAAAGACAGATATTCAGTCTCATTCTGAGATTCCTGGAGGCAGGAAAGCCATTTCAGGCTGAGGCAGAGATAAGAGACAGTGGATGTTTTGCTTTTCTGATCTTCAGGTTGAACCCCAATATCTGTCTCTGAGCTTTTATGAATCTTGCTACAGAATCATACTTGCATTTATTCAGTGAAACCAAATTGGCTGTTGTGTATGATCTTCCGTATGTGTGACTATGAGTGCATGCATGTGGAGGTCAAACATGTGCAGTCACCTCTTTCCTTCTGCCTTTACAAGGGTTCTTTGGATTGAACTTAGGCAGTCAGACCTGTACAACAGTTACCTGATCTTCTTAATGTGTTCTTAAACTTGACTTGCAAGGTGCCATCAAAATATCTTGATGGGTAAAGGAACTTGCTTCATAAGCCTGGTAACCTGGGTTCAATCCTTGGAACCCACATGTATGGGGAAGGAGACAAGTGACTCACAAAGCTGTCCTCTGACCTAAACAATATTCCACATCACTCACATGCATATTATATATACATGTATCATGTGCATCACATATACACAAATAATATTGATGATATTAAATTGGTTGGCAAGAATTTTACTGAGAAATTTCTTGCTCATATTCATCAGGGAAATTGTTCTATAGTATTCTATCCATGTTACATGATTAAGTATCAAAGTAATATTGCCTATTTTATTGAACAGTTTGATGAGCATTGACTTCAATCATTTTAAAAGGCATTTTAGAATCTAAGTACTAAATAATCTGATATTTGACTTTTCTTTGCTAGAAGGTTTTTTTTTTAAATTTCTGTTTAAAGGCAGTTAGGAGTGTGCTTATATCTTCTTGATTTAACATGTGTCTGAGAGTGACTTTTCAGGTTTTTTGCAATCTAAATTTAAAAATATTTTCATATTCTCTGTATTTCATTGTAATCTGCAGTGACCACCTCATTTTTATCCTTAGTTTTCTGTTTTTTAAAAAATTATTTTTTATGGAAAATTGTGTTTTGCCTGCATGCGTCTTTGTTCACAACTAAATAAGTTCCACAGGAACCATTAGAGGGAATACTTCAATCTGAAGATAAGAATGAGCACACCCAAAAGGTCACAGAGAAATAAACAATTCCAGGAAAGTTAATCTAATGAAGTCTACAAAAAAAACACTACAGAAAACAAAGTAACAGGAATTAATGCACAAAACCAATAACTCTTATTAACAATCTCTATTACCCAATAAAGAACCACAGAGTATAAAATTGACTTAGGAAACAGGGTCCATCCTTTTGCTGCCTATAAGAAAGACACTTTACCATCAAAGCAAACACTCCATTAGGGTAGATAATTCCAACACAATAAGAATGTGTGAATTCAATAACCTATCACATCAATAAACACATCAGCTGGACAAAAATAAAACAGAGAAACATTGGAGTTAAATGATACCTTAAGTCAATGGACAGAAGAAATTTCTGCAGAACATTTCACCTAATACATTCTTCACACAACTGTGAACTTACGATAAAACTTTACCCTGGCATGCCAACATGGGACAAGTATATCCACATAAAAACTGAGAGTTTCGGAAGGAATTCTAGACACAAAAGAACATAATTAAGAATGGCTTCTTGGTAGCAGCATATTTCAAGATAGGCTCTGTTTACTGGTGGCAAGCAGAGGTGTGGCTACTTTAAGAGGTTTTCTGACTCAGCTTTAGGGGCAAAAGCTGCCCAGCTTCTTTAAGGGAAGGCTTCCTGTTTCATGATGGCAGCATGAACTCTAGCTCTTCCGGGAGGTCCTGCACTTAAATGAGGTTTGTGAGCAGTGTGTTACTAGTTGCTTAATAGTGACATAGACCCATTGTGTCCCTGGAGCTAGAGTAGTAAGCATGGCTCACAGAGATGGTGAACATACCTCTGCTGTGTTGGATGGAGCAGAACAAACAGGCTGGGATAGGGATGTGAAATTGGTCCTAGCCACTCCTGCTTAGCATTTAGAAAAAAGCACTCCTTGTCAGAAAATGATTGCAGATTTAGATAAAAAGATCTTTGAGTCACAGTATTGCATAAATTATGTAGGCTTGGGAAAGAGAGGAAAAAGAATATAGACAGTTATAAAAAGAAGTAAATGCTTTTAAAAAATGAAACATAGTCTTTAAAGAGTTACAGTAATATAAAATAGTACAGATAGTCATAGATTAAAGGTGTAAAGAAAAATAAGTCACATAGAGATGGAACATACATGGAGAGTCTGGAATATATGTGTGTTTGAGTGTTTGTGTGTGTGTGTGTGTTTTCTTTAAAGTTTTTGACTGCAGAGAGACATTTGTTTTGGGGTGCTGCTAATTTAAACCAACATAAAGGTATCTTGGCATTAAAATTTGGGTCTAAGGATATGTTTCGCTTTTGAAAAGAGATTCTGCTTTTGTTTCCATAGAAGATGAGAACCTGTGAATTCTTTCCAGGCTAATGTAGTTTGATTGAACAAGACCCCCCAAAAGTTCTCCATGAACCTTAAAAATACTTCACTCAACAAAAATCAGGAAGCAGTTTGAATAAAACTACACCCAAATTCCCAAAATGATTGTTTATAGATGTTTGTTTTCATTTAAAAGGGGTTGTGTATAAATCATTAATGGTCACAGTCAATCTCTTTTTTTAAAAAAAGGAGATATAATATAGAAATGAATACTTTGCATTGGTATGGATCTTAGTCTATTGAAACAAATTTAAGGTCAACTTTGTTAAATATATTTCTGGTCTTCTTTAAGGTATTATGTTTAAACTGTAGTGATTCGGGAGCAGGCCTGCTTTTCGTCCGGCCCAGCTCCTGCATGGCTAGCTTATACCCAGAAATAACAACACACAAA